>CAUYON010166825.1:0-25640 GCA_963573935.1 Arctocebus calabarensis
GGGCGCCTGTAGTCCCAGCTACTTGGGAGGTGGAGGCAGGAGACTCGCTTGAGCCCAGGAATTGGAGGTTGCTGTGAGCTGTGATGCCACATCACTCTATCCAGGGTGGCAGCTTGAGGCTCTGTCTCAAAAAAAAATAATAAATAATTATTTGAAATTTTCACTGACCACAAGTTCTTGATAAGCCAATAATGAAATACAGCAGTTAAAAGAATTGCATTGAACGTTTGCCAGCAGTAACCAAAACTCAGAGCAAAACTCACAAGAGGGACAGCTATTCCAGGGTCTTCATTAGCCACTGTGCAGTTGTGGTAATGGGATTTACTCTTGGAGCCACCCACTGAAAGACACTAGTAGATCAAGGTCCACTCAGATGAGCACAACGCAGGCAATAAGGGCAATGAAAACCAACTCTAAATCAGTTCTTGAGGCATCTGAGAGTATTTAAAATGAAAAAGAGAAATTCAGGGAAAATGACATAGATCCCTAAGCCCTAGGAAAGCAGTGAGAAAACAGAATCAAAATTGCCACGTTTCTTAGAACTGCCGCTCTCCCACACGTCTCCCAGTGGGACACACTTTTTTCTGTCAGTTGGTTGGTGAATGCCAGATGAAGTGTTACTGAAAATAATTAAAGACTGCAAGTCTGAGACTCACTGTTATAAATGAGAGAAGAATTGAGTTTACTTCTATAACATAACTTTTATCTATTCATTCTCTATTGACAAAGATACAGATGAATTTATATTCAGGATAACAGGAATTACACATAAATTCAGTTATGCTCAAGGGAGACTCTCTCATACATGAGCCACTAGGTAGAACAATATCTTAGAATTATAAGTATCCTGACTTTAATTCTATACAACCATATGGGTTTTAATAGTAGAAGGGTTAGGATATGACATGAAATAGCTACAGAATTTTAATAAGTAAACCCTGATATTCAGTATGACATTGGTCTCAAAGGTATCTAATATTCCTTTAAATTAGATGGTCCATTTTTTTTAAGTTTTTGGCAGGGCTGGGTTTGAACCCACCACATCTGGCATATGGTGCTGGTGCCCTACTCCTTTGAGCCACAGGCGCTTCCCTAGATGGTCCATTTTTATTGGAAAAAAAAAATTACCCTTTCTAACTTCCCCTCCTGCATTTACCTTTAGAATTCACCTTACTGCTTTTGTATATTTGCTGCATACAACCCAGCCTTTCACAATGTGTGGAACATGGATGTGACATATGGTTTTAGCAGCTATAGGACATGAGTTTAGTTTGTGGTAAATAAACATCAAATCAAATTAGCAACTATATGTAACAGACTTTTGTGTTTTCAGTGTGCCTTTTACGTGGTTATTTACTTTGTAACACATTGCCATTTATACCAATAATATAAACCTTCTCTTTTGATGTATAATTATTTAAACAAAAAGTATAATTGTCATCAAGAACAATAAGTAACAGCACAGTTGGTACAGGACAGTGTTTGAGAAGATGATCTGATAATTAACTAGACTTGGGGAAACACTGAGAAGGTTTTCTAAATCTCTCTACTTTTACTCTGATGCATATGATAATGCTGAAATGGGGAGATGAGCTTACTGTTGGATGTGGTTTAAGTGTGCATGAGGTGTGACAACTAAGTTCACAAACTTGCCACTGTGCACTTTTGTTGACAGCACTGTACAAACAGGTCAGTAAGGTTTCATAACCTTGGTATATCAGGGACTCACAGCTGTGTTTGTGGCAGCATGTGGCAGTGTCTTCCTGAGTGGTGTTCATTACTTCTGGTGGGTGTTTTTGTGTGTGGTCACGAAAATGTTGGAACTTGAAATAGAGCAATAAACACACGTTCCTAAGTATCTTGTTAAACTAGTCAAAAGTGGAAGTGAAATCAGGAACTTCTTAGTCCAAGTTTATGGGGACAATGTTATGAGGAAAACAGCAGTGTAAAAATGGATTAAACATTTTTCTGAAGGGAGAGAAAATGTCACTGATAAAGAGAAGTCAGGAAGGCCAATAATGTCCAGAACTGATGTAAATTCAAAAAGGCATCAGATTGTGCATCAAAATCATTGGATGACTGTGAGAATATAGCAGACCAAGTAAATGTCAATAGAGAAATAGGAAAAGCTGAACTGAAAATCTTGGCCAACAATTCATGGCTCTTACATCATGACAATACGGCAGCTCATACAGCACTATCTATGAAGGAGTTTTTAATCAGTGAACACTCTCCCTAGTCACCTGATCCATCCTTCGATGACTTTTTTATTTTCTTGAACATAAAGGAAATATTAAAAGGAAGACATGCTGATAACATTTAGGACATCAAGGGTAATATGGCCACAGTTTTGATGGTCATTTCAGAAAGAGTTCCAAATTGCTTTTAAGGATGGTCTAGGCACTGGCATCAGTGCATAGCTTCCCAAGGAGAATACTTCAAGGGTGACCATAGTGCTATTCAACAATGAGGTATGTAGCGCTTTTCCTAGGATGAATTTACGACCTTAATCGTCAGACCTCATACTCCAGAATTCGTGCTTTGGGAATGTGTTTCTTGGTGTGGCAGTGTTGGGAAGTTGGGACTTTAAGAGGTGATTAAGTTGTTAACCGAGATTGATGTGGCTCTGGTGGGACTGGGCTAATTCTCATGGAAGTGAATTTTTGCCCTGTGGGACTTGCATAATCACTGCAAGTCTTGGTTATTATAAAGTGAGGCTGCTCATCGTGTTTTGTTCATCTGTGCTTGCTTCCAGCTCAACTTATCTGTCATGTTATGATGCAGTAAAAAAGCTCCTGTCAAAAGCTATGGCCATGTGCCTGTATTTCTCAGCTCCAAAACTCTGAACCTAATATATTTCTCTCCTTTCTGAATTATCCAGTCTCAGGTATTGTTTTATAATAATAGAAAATAGACTAAGACACTGTGATTCTTCACTTCTACATCTATTCTGCTAACTGCATGACTTCCCTACCTCATTTACAAAAGGTTCCTTATGCGCTTTTAAGATAGTCTGTAACTATCCCTATTAGAGACTGTGACCTATTGCATTTAATTGCCTGTATACTAGTTGATCTTTTCCTTGAGAATGTACATTTTTTGCATAAAAGCAATAGATCCTGAATTGCTGCTTTTTAAAGCAAAAAGTATGTAATATATACTAGAATTTCCAAAACATTGGTTGAATAAATAAAATTGTCTACAAATAAAATCACAATTTGCATGCCTCCATCTAAGGCTTAGAACCCTCTTGTCTTATACTATATTCTGTCCCTAACATCTCAGTTTGATAATTTCATGCAATAAGAACTATATTATCATATTATGTTTTCAGGTTATATGCATTGGTATAATATATTTACTATGCTTTCAGAATATTTAGGTTTTCCATGTCAGTTTTGTTTGTTCTTAGTGCTTAAGTTTTGGGGAGCCAATGAGAAAACTGTGCAAAGCTTCCATCAAGTAAAATGTTATAATAAATAAACCATAATAACACATTTTGTTGCATGCATTTTACTCACTAATTAAATGCATGCCCAATAATGGTGGGACTAAAAGTATATGTTATACTCTTTGATACTGCTTTTTAACAAAGTAAATAGCTATACTATTAGTTTGTCTTAAAGCTCTGAAACTTAGCCCTAAAATTGAGAAAATTCTTTTATAGCCAAATTATTAGAAATACTATTTAATGTAAGAATTAAAAAAATAGTTACCTAATTTGGAGGGTAATCCCTATTTACTTTCTGAGTTTCAACTGTGATTAAGGATTCCTTTAGTTTTTGCTTGATTTTTAAGATAGTGTTTTTCTATCACAGAGAAGATCAGAGTTTTTAGTACTCCTAAATTCTGCCAATTCTCCTGCTACGCAGTTGAATTTAGGATCTAAGCTCTTGATTTATTAATACTGTTGCTAAAAGTCACCACCATTTCTTACTACCTCTTTTAGAACAGTTTCTACCTTCCTAAGTAACAGTGGCCTTTGTTATTATCCATGAAGTCACGAGAGTATTTAAACATTACTTCTTTCCCAGTTTCTGGGGTCATAAAATATATCTAAGCTGGCAAAACAATCACAAGTTTAGAAGCTACTCTTCTAGGATTTGCTCTCCCAAATGACATATTATTTCATATTTATTGCTCCAAATATGGCAATTCATCTTTAAATGAATATTTCAGTAATTTTAAAGCTATTTGTCTTCATCTTCTCAAACCCATGGTGGTTTCATATCTCTTTCTGTGTTCAGAAATAACAGAGCATATTTCTCATGAGAAACAATGCAATTGTAAGAATAGTACAGCAACAGTCTTTGAAGTACTGAGAGGAAATGACTGTCAACCTGGAAGTGTATATCCACTAATAATGTCTTTGAAAAACAAATGTAAGATTTCTGTTTCAGCTTTAACATGGGAAGATACTGGAAATCATCACTTTCATCCTTACAACAATAAAAAAAGGTGAACAAAATGAAAATCAACAACTTATCTTTCAGCCATCAGAGGATTAACATGACAGAGCAAAGTGCAACCATAAAAACTGGAGAGATAGAAGAAGACAGAAAATCTCAGCCCAAATCACCCAACCAGTACTGAAACCACTGTAGTTATAAAGTGGTGGGAATTCCTGAAAGGTTAATTGTGAAGAACAACTGAAGGCCGGATGTGGTTTACAGTGAGACTGTAAAACTTCTAGAGGGTGGTTTCTCAGATCCCACTCTCTGGCACACATTTTCATAAACTTTACCCCCAGAAACTCTATCATGTTCTCAAGTTTGAAATCCAAGAAACATTCCCCAGGGTTTCAATTAGGGGGGAAGAAAAAAGTAACCATTTGAAATACACCCAGAACATTCACTGTATCAAAGGCTTGTTCTCCCTGGGACCTATTTTATCAGAGCTTCATCTACCTGGAAGAAAGGCAATTAGTCAGTCATTCCCTTCCTCTGCTAGCTTTCCTATTCATGGTAAGGGAGAGTGGGAGAAAGGTTAAGAATTCACAACCCAGGGATTCAGTGCAAATAAAAGTGAAGATTTAATTGTAGAATTACAAAATGCTTCCCTGCCCTCAATCTTTATCACCACATCAATAGAACTCTAATATAATAACAGTAGATTATTACAATAGAAGACATTGTAAGTCTCTGAGTTGATTGAAAGGGATGTTCTTAGGAAAAGGGGAGAAATGAATAGGCACCCTGGAGGAGACTGATGCTTTGGGCATGTAGACATGCAGGAAAAATTGAACACAGCTGGGCGGCATCTGTGGCTCAAAGGAGTAGGGCACTGGTCCCATATGCTGGAGGGGGCAGGTTCAAACTCAGCCCGGCCCAAAACTGCACACACACACACACACACACACACAAAACTGAACACAGCCTCCCTCTTAGCACTATTAACATATAACCAACTGTAAAAACATGTTTATCTTAGTTTTTATGACATGGATACCAGAATTTTAATGCCAGGTCCTTGGTGTTAGGAATAGAAGAATGGATACATGGACTGTGAGTAAGCAAAAGCAGAAAATGTATTATAGGTAAAAGAAAGGGAGACAGAAATGCTTCCAGTGCGATGGAAAGCTTTCCAGGTTGCCGCCGAAACTCCTCTGTCTGGGGGCTTAGATAATTTTCCATATGTTCTCTTTTCCTGATTGGCTCTGTCTATACACAAAGTAAGGGTTCTATATTGTGCCAATTATCATATTTGCTCCTGACATACATGATATAAGAATGCATAGTTTCCAGTTGGCCCCTTACCCATTTTCATGATTCTTTCAGTTTTCAGCTGGCCTCCCACCTATTTCCATTTTACCACTAGTTTTCAGTTGACCCTTCACCCATTTCTATGGGGTCATAAATTTTAGGTGCAAGCTTCCATTTCCCTGTCCCAGGGACTGTGAGGCTGCACAAGTTGTGAGGCTATCACTCTCTTATCATTCTGTCCACCAGGGGCCACTTCCCAGGGCCTCCTTCTTGCCTCCCCTATACAGGTCTCCTTTCAACATCACCTCCAGATTTCAAAAAAAAGTACAGCCAAACATATTATCTCAAGGGACAAAACAAGCATCAGAATGAGAATTAGTTTTGGACATAGACCTTAAAATTATTTGGTAGAAAACTTAAAATAACCATGATTAATATCTTAAGATGTCTAAAGGAAAAAGTATACAACACACAAGATGTAGTAAACATAAAGATGGACACTTGATGAAAAAATTTAAAAAGATATAATGGAATTCAACATATTGTGACAGAAATGAATATGATGTTGGATGGGCTCATTAGAAAGTATTCATGGCTGAGAAAACGAGGTACTTGAAGCTTTAGTAAGCTTGAAGACGTGTGAATAAAAACTTCCTATCTAAATGCAAAGCAAAATAAGAATGAAAAATAATACAAGAATATACAAGGACTGAGGGCAATTTTAAAAAGTGTTACACAGGCCAAATTCAACTAAAAAGAAGAGACAAAAGAAATAAAGGAATGGAATAATCATTGGACAAATAATGGCTGAGAACTTTCCCAAATTAATGACAGATAGCACACAAAGGATAAAGGAAGTTCAAAAACTACCAAGGATTACAAATGCAAACAAAAAACAACAAACACAAAACCCTACACTCAGACAAAACATATTTAAACTGCAGTAAATCAAAGACAAAGATAAACTTGAGAAAAAAGCCAGACATAGAGGGGGAATGCTTTGCTTGCAGAGGAGTAAAGATAAGAATTAAAGTAAACCGCTCATCAGAAACTACATAAACAAGAAGAGAGTGGAATGAAATATTTAAAATATAGAAATGAAAGCAAACCACCAACCTAGATTTCTCTAATCAGGGAAATTATCCTGCAGAAGTGAAGGATAAGTAAAGAGTTCTTCAGACAGACAAAACACAAGAGAGTTTATCACGGATGAATTGCCCTGCAAAATGTTAAGAGAAGTTTGTCAAGAGAAAAGGAAAATTATATAAGTGAGTAACCTAAAAAATTTATACGCAGAGATGAAACATAGTGGCAAAGGAATTAATATAGGTAAAATGAAAATACTTCATTTTTCTTACCCTTGATTGATCAAAGAGGTAATTACTTGTTTAAAGAAATAAGTAACAATTCTTGGTTGATTATAAAATATGGTAGGTAAGTGAAGTACAGCAAAATAAAAAGGGGTGAAACAGATAAATTAGACATGCTGTGTTATAAGGTAACAGAGTGCACTAACCATGAAGAATATGGTGTTATTTGAAATTAGACTTAGGTTAGTTATAAGTGAATGTATATTGCAAACTCTAGGGCAAGCACTCAAAACTTTCAAAAGTATGATTGCTATCCTAAGGGGGGAAAAAAGCCATTTGGCTCAGTTAAAATTAGATAAAGTAGAGAATAAATAGAAATTTTTTTAAATAAATAAAGGGTATGTGCAACATAATAACAATGCCAGACATGATACCTACTGATCAAAATATGTCAATGTGTACTGCAAATAGGAGTCATCTAAATGCAATAATTAGAAGACAGGCTGTCAGACTGGATTAAACAAACAAACAAACAAACAACAACAACAACAAAAAAACAAGGCTCAACTGTAAGTATTAGATTAGAGACTTACTTTAAATAAAAAGCAAAGGGATGAGGAAAGATATACCATGCTAACACTATTTCCAAAAAAGTGAGAATAGGTATATTAATTTCGGTTTAGTAGATTTCAGAACAAGAAAAATGATCAGAGATAAAGACAGGCATTACATAATGATAAAAGGGCCAATTCTCTAAGAAGACATAATGATTCTTAATGTGTATCCACCTAAAAACAATTAATCAAAATACATGAGGCAAAAAACTAAGAGAAAAGCAATAGGAAATAGACAAGCCCATTATTATAATTAGAGACTTCAATACTGCTCGTACTGTAATTGATAGATACAACTAGGAGAAAATCAGTAAGGGTCTCTTTGAAAGGGACACCACCATTTATCAACTGGATCTATTTGACATAGAACACTTCATTCAATGACAATGAAGTGTACATTCTTCTGAAGAACAAATGGAACATTCAATTAGATACACAAAGTTCTGAACCATAAAAATACCTTAAAAAGTGCAAAATAATTAAAATAATACAAATTATGTTCTCACACCACAATGTTAGTACATTAGAAGTAAATAAGAGAACAATGGAAAATCCCATAGTATTTAACTAACAATTCTAAATAATGTATCAGTCAAATAGCAACAAAAAAAGTCAAGAGAAATCTTAAAAATACGTTGAGTGATATCAAATGAAAATACAACTTATTTAGATTGTGGGACATTGAAAAATAGAGCTCAGATAGAAACTTATTGCGCTGACTCCATATTAGAAAAGAAGAAAAATCTAAAATCTAAAATCTAAGTTTCTACCTAAGGAACCTAAAGGGAAAAGAGCAATTTAATCCTAATGCAAACAAAAGAAAATAAATAGTAAAATCTTAATAGAAATGAGTGAAATTAAAATCAGGAAATCAATAGAGAAAGTCCAAAATCAAATGATTTTTAAAAAAAAAAATCAGTAAAATAAATAAAGCTCTGATTAGGCTAAAAAAGACAGAAATGAAATGTTTAAATATCATAAATGAAAAATGTATCATCACTACAGATTCCATAGACATTTAGAGGATAATAAAGGTATAATATGAGCAACTCTAGGCCCACTCATTTAATAACTTATATGAGACAGATCATTTCTATGAAACACACAAAGTCCCAAAACTCACAAAAGGAGAAATAGATAATCTGAGTAAGTCTATAATTTTTAACATAAATCGAACGGTTAATAATATTTTAAAACAGAGAGTGCTAGATACATAAAGATGGTTTCACTGATGAATTCTATCACATATTTAAAAAACAATATCGCTTTACAATCACTCCCTGAATATAAAAATAGTCATTTTCTAACTAATTTTATGATGCCAACATTGTATTAATACCAAATCAAGTAAAAAAATTACAGAAAATTAAAACTACATGCTAAGATCTGTTATGAATACAAACCAAAAATCTCTAACAAAATGTTAGTGAAGTGAATCCAACAATGTTCTACACAAAAAGAATTATATAAAATGGCCAAGTGGTATTTATTTCAATTATTCAAGGCTCGTTGCACATTTGAAAGTCAATTTATGTAATCTACCATATCAACATGCTAAAGAACAAAAAACATAATTATGTCAACAGATACAGAAAAACACTGAACAATGCAACACACATTCATGACAAAAACTCAAAAAACTTTCTCACCTTGATAAAATGCAGGCAACTTTGTGCTTAATGCTGAGTACCTAGGTACTTTTCCCCTCAGTTCAGTAACAACACAAAGATGTCTCCTCACCCCAGTATTGTAATGGAGTTCCTACCTAGTGCAATAAGTAATAATTGTAAAATAAAAGTATCTTTAATGCAGATGACAAGATTGCTTATGTAGAACATCCCAAGGAAAGAAGAAAAAATCATAACTGATAAGTGGTTTCAGCAAGGTCATAGGATACAAAGTACATGTACAAAAGACAACTATTTTTTTAGACCACCAATGAACCATTGGGATTTGAAATTAAAACATAATACCATTTACCTTAATATCAAAAAATGATGTAAGACTACAAACCTATTAGAATGGCTAAAATCCCCAAATCTAACAATGTCAAATGCTGGTATCTAAAGATATAAAACAACAGGAACACTTATTCATGGGAATGTAAAATACTACAACCACTTTATACTTAGTCCAAGACTTCCTTAGAAATCTGAAGGGTCTTACTATGATTCAGCAATTGTATTATTCTCAATGTGCACAACCCGGTTAAAAATGATTGCTCATCAAAATGCACTGCACATATATAGCAGCTTTATTTGTACTGATAAAAAAACTGAAGGCAAGCAATATTCCTTTAGTAGGTAAATGAATAAGCAAACTGTGGTATGTACATGTAACAGAATATTTTTCTGCAAAGCAAATCAAAATAGGCATTGAAGTATCTTAGATTCTCATTGTTAAATGAAATAAACTAGTAGGAAAAGGTGACATCCTAGATGGCTGCAAATATATGACATTCTAAAAAAGGCAAAAATAATAGAGTTGGTAAAATAAATCAGTATTTATTAGGAGTTTGGGGAAAGGGCATGAACAGGTGAAGCACGGGGGACTTTTAGACTGGCGAACTATATAAGACTGTCATCACAGACACCATACCATTAGATCTGGTCAAAATCTATTTAAATACACAAAGAGTGAACCTTGATGGATGCAAGTTTAAAAAAAAAAATAGGAAGAGAATTTCAGAAAAGAATGTAGACTATGACAAGAGAATTTATTTGTATTAAAATCTATAAAAACACTTAAATGAATGAGTGGGAAAGAGGTGCTGAGCTAAGTAACATTAGATATGAAGGGAGTCTGTAAAACTAAAGGCAAAGGAACTGTACTGAAATCCAGAACTTTTAGTTAATAAAGTTATTGTCCAGGATGGTACAAGATACCAGTTGTGATACTACTATAAACGTATGCTGGAATTAAACAATTAAATAAATGAATGGCAGATGGAAGAAGCTATATATCTCATCATTGGATTATTTACAGATTAGTAAATAGAAGCCAGAATTATCCAAATATTAGTGGGTTCATTTGAAACTATTAGTATGAAACCACACTTAACTTAATAAGATACAAATGTCTACATATAGAAGTACCTACAGCTATGTGTACATAAATGGGTTAGTATATATATACATCCATATATATTTTTATATTAATATAGACATATCTCCTTGCTCTGTCAGAAGAGAAGGCAAAACAGGGCTTGGTGCCCATAGCTCAGTGGTTAGGGCACTGGCCACATACACTGAGGCTGGCGGGTTCAAGCCTGGCCTGGGCCTGCTAAACAATGACAACTGCAACAAAAAAATAGCTGGGTGTTGTAGCAGGTACCTATAATCTCAGCTACTCCGGAGGTTGAGGCAAGAGAATCACTTAAGCCCAGGAGTTTGAGGTTGCTTTGACCTGTGATGCCACGGCACTCTACTAAGGGTGACATAGTGAGATTCTGTCTCAAAAAAGAGGAACAATAGAAATTACACCTTAGTGTGCTTACCTCAGTAAGTACATCTTGCCTGCACATGTAGTTTTGTAATACTAATCTCTAATAGTATGAACCAGGGCTTTCTCAAAAATAGCTGATTATTAGAATGGGGCAGGAAATGTACAAGATGAACTTGGAGCATCTTGTATTGGCAGAAGTAAAGTGTTTTAAAAAATTTCATGGGGATATGTCTAATGGGCACAAGAGTCATTTAAAAGAGCTCCCAAGGGCCAAATGTGAAAAATGTTAGCAAAAAAATTAAAGTAGTATTGGATTGCAGGCCAAAGTATAAAATAGTTAGTAAGGTATCCATACTAATATAAGTAAATCATTGAATAATTAAACGGGGAAGAGGCCACAAATTTCCAGTGCAGAAGAATCTAAGTGAATTATGTAGATATTTCACCCTAAAGGAAGCAGTGTATAAATCCCCACTCTTTTAAGTCTAGACTTCACACATGTGTTTTTCCTCCAAAGATTACAATCTGAAAACAAACAAGAGAAAATAGTGACTTGACAGTGGAGAAAACTAAAAATGCTGTCTTTGCCAAATGATGAAAGTTATAATGACGTCAGCAGTGCTAGAAGTCATGTTGATATATAGTATGTAATCTTGATATAATGGCATTTCCTTTCTGTGGTCTTCCTTCTCCTATGAACCCAGGCCCCAATCTAATCATGAGAAAAGCATCGGAAAAATCCCAGTTGAAAGCTATTTTACAATACACCCGATCAGTATTCCTCGAAATGGTGAAGACCATCAAGACCAAGAGAAGCTTGAGAGACAGCAGCAAACAAGAGGAATCTAAGGAAACATGGCCATGAAATGTCAATAGCATCATAGATGGTCCTGGAAGACAAAAAGACATTAGACAAAAACTAAGCAAATCTGGATGAACCGTGACAGGAGTGTGCCAGTTCTGGCTTATGAATTGTAACCAACATATGGTACAACTGTAGATGTTGATAGAGAGGAAAGTAAGGGGGGGAGTATATAAGAAACATGGTTACCACTCATCCAATATTTCTGTAAATACAAAACTATGAAAATAGTTAAGATTGTATATGAAACCAGCACTATTGTACACAGCTTGATTGCACTATTGTACACAGCTATGATTTAATGATAAAGATAAAAAAAATAAAGTTTATCAATACATTTCTAAAATAAAGGTGAAATAAAGACATATTCAGAAATAAATAAGCCAGAGGAATTTATCACTATAGATTTTCCTATAGTATCAGAAATTTTAAAGGAAATTCCCGGTCAGAAGGCTAAGGATATCAGAAGCAAACATGAATTTACCCAAAGATGTAACAGCATCCGGGAAGAAGTAAAAATGTGTTAAAAAATGAAATATATTATTCTTTACATTTAAGCTCTTTAAAGTGACTGTCAAGAGTTAAAATAGAACTAAAGTATTGTACTACTTATAACATGTGTAGAAATAAAATGTAGGACCCGAAATAGCACAAAGTATGAAACAGAGTAATTTGAATGTGCTCTGCTTTAATTTACTTGTGCTTTACATAATGTGATATATTTTGAGCAGCTGATTGTGATAAGATATAAACATTAGAGCAACTGATATAAAATAGCTGTAATTAATAAGCTAATAATAATGACAAAAGGAATATTAAAAAACTCAATCTAAAGCGAGTCTGAAATTAAGTAAAAATAAACAAAACCATATGGGACAAATAGAAATAAGTTTCAAAGACAGCATATTTAATGTTTTTAAATGCTATTTCATAAAATAATTTTTCAAAAAAATTTTAATTATATATAGTAGCAGTATACATGTGTCAGATTCAAGGTGATCTCAATGCAGATTAAATCAGATTTGTGTTTGTTTTATTTTTGGTAATTGAGAAGATGATTCTAAAGTGTAGACAAATTAAAAGAGAATTCTGATGTTAAGATTTCATAATAAAGATACATTTTTGAAAGCCTACTTTATTCACAAATAACATGTTAATGTACGAAAAACCACAGAAGGAAAATATTTGCACAAAAATATGCTCAAATACCCCTAGTTATTGGAAATACAAATTTAAAAAAAATCACCATGAGATGTTACTATCATTGGCTAAAATAGATAAAATTAAACATAATGACCATATTAAATTTTGGTGATGATTTGGAAAACCAGAAGTGCTCTTTTCTTGCTTGTGAAATGTAAGATGGTATGCCATTCTAGAAAATAGCTTGATCTATCTTTATAAAGTTAGGTATGAATTGACTTAGTAACCCTGCTTGCTATTGTTTGACTATTTCCCCAAAGTTCTTATGCTGGAAACTTAAGCCCCAGTACAACACTGCTGACAGGTGAGAGCTTCAAGAGTCATGAAGTCACGAGGGTTCTATTCTCACCAACAGATTAATGCCATTACCAAGGGAGTGTGTTAGTTCTACCTGAGTGGATTCCTGACAAAACAAACAAGTTTGGCCACCTTCCCCTCTTATTCTCTCTTGCTCTTTTTCCTTTCCACTTTCCATCATGTGATGACATGATACCAAAGCTCTTGCTAGATGTGGGCTACTTGATTTTGGACTTCGCAGCCTGTGGAACTGTATGATATAAATGTATTTTCTTTTAAAAGTATTCAGTTTGTGGTATCATTCTGTTATAGCAATTGAAAATGTACTAAGATTTTCCTCTTGGGTATGATTAAAGAAAACTAAAAACCTTTCTTCAGGAAAATACATACATATCAGATAGATAGATGTTTATATGGTTTTATTCATAACAAATGAACAGAAATAATGCAAATATTTATCATTTTATGAATAAACAATTTGTCACATACCCAATATATTGGAATAGTAGCCAGCAATAAAAAAGAATGAACTATTGATGCATGCAACAAACTGTATGAATTTTGAAAGCATCATACGTTATGAAGAAGTTACATACTATATGATGTGAAATTCTAAAGAAATGAATGTATAGGGAGAGATATCAAAAGAGTAAGGCTGGGGTCTGAGACGGAAAGGGGGCCAAGAGAAAACACGATGAAATAAAGAAAATATCTTAAATTTACTCTAATGATTATGTTACTACACGCTTCTAAAATCATTACACTGTACATTTAATAGAGTTTATTGATTATAAAACATACATCACTAACCTTAATATAAATTAACTGAAAAGCAATGAATGATCTTTGTCTTATTACTGAATTCAGGGAGAATGATTCTAATGGTTCATAAGTAGACATAATGTGAATTGTCAGCTTGAAACAGATAGCCTTCATCATCTTGGAGATTTATTCTTGATCTCCTATTCCTAATTTACTAACATTTTTATCAATAATTTATGTTGAATTATTTTAAAGTACCTTTTCAGTGTCTATAAAGATAAAATTTTCTTTCTTCTGCTTTGATTGTTGTGATGAATTATTACTTGGTTTTCTAATATTGAATTGTTAGTGTGTTCCTGGAGTAAAAACCTATGTAGTCAGAGTGCGTTGTCTTTTAATAAACAGCTATGTTTGATTTCCTAATACTTTGTAATTGCAGCTCTAAAGATGTTTAGCCTCCTTTTTAATCTTCTATTTTTATTATGTTTGGTATAGGAGTTTTTTGAATTCTAATTAAAATTGGAAACCTTATCATCAATTTCTATTATCAAAAATAGTTAAAATCAGTTTCAAAGAACACAGCATAAATTATTTGGTGAGAATTACCTTTTAATAATTACTTCCTTTCCTTGATAATATTTTCTATTTCTTTGATGTTTAAGAGATTGTTTTTAAGCTTCATTATAAAGGATTAATTTTTACAAAAGAAGTCTTTTCTGAAAAATTGTCCATTTTACTGATATTCTAGAAGACACATATAGAATTTTAAATAATTTTTAAGTGTTCTTCATATTTAATCTTGCATTCCTTTTACTTCATAAGGCAGCATACATATATTATCTCTTTTTATCTTCATTATAAACATTTTCTGTAATGTCACTAGCTCACAACATTCAATACGATTTGGAATAGCTTGGGAATTTTCTCCTCCTGAATTTGTCTTTGCCCAATCTCAGAACTAGTGAATTAGCATTTTTGATGTGGAACAATAAAAATAAATGTTACAGATTTTATTCATTTCTAAAATGACTTAATGTTGTGTGTCATCCTTCATCCTTTTTGGTGAGGTTAATTCCTACATTTGCAATGCAGTGAGATTGGTTTGTCACATTCTGTATTTCATCCTGGAATTTCCCAAGTACTTTTTTATTTTAATTGCATAACATATATAATAATCTAACCTCAAGGAAGAGGGTAGATTATTATATATTTTTTAATTGCATAACATATATAATAATCTACCCTCAAGGAAGTGGACAGTAACTCCTCACCTCTTGAGGGTGGCCTATAGATATTGACTTCTTTCCCAACACTACAGTGTTGAGTGAGTGGAAGAAAGAAAAGTAACTCTACAGTAGAGAAACCCAACAAACACTATGTTACCTGGGTGATCAAGGTGAACACCAACAGTGATGAGTCTTATAAACACCATGTACCTTGGATAAAGTGTGATAAAAATGGTACATTACATCTATGGTCTTCCTCCCAGAAACCAACAACCTCAGTCTAATCATGGGAAAAACATCAGACCAATTACATTTGAAGAACATCTACAAAATATACGACCAGTATTCCTCAGAACTATTAAGATAATTAGACCAAGGAAAATCACAGGAACTATCACAGCCAGGAGCAATCTAAGGAGACATGATGACTAGATGTACTATGATACCTAGGATCAGACTCTGTCACCAAAACAGCAAAGGACATTATTTAAACTCTAAGGAAATCTGAATGAAATACGAATGTTAATGAAAATATACGATGTTGGTTCATTAATTAAAACAATGCATCATTAAATGTGACATTTGGAAGATGTTAATAATAGAAGACATTGTGCAGATTATATGGGAACTCTACTATCCATCAAATTTCTTTATAAACATGCAACTATTCTAAAATTAAAAGTCTATTTTAAAATGACATAACTAGCAACTATCACCTGATAATTAAAAGAAATGTACTTTCTTTTATTATCTTCCACTTTTTTCTTTTAACTTTTTAAATCATGATTATTTAACATTTTAAAGTATAACCGAGTTGTCTCTTTAGAGAATATATTTTCATATTTGCAATTTAAAACCCACACTAAAAGTCATTTAGGGAACAGTTTTGTTGGTTTATTGCTCACTGTTATTTAGTTAATTCACTTCTTGAGGAAGTTGATTCATTTTTTAAGCAATGGGTGATTTATCATAAATAGAATTGAAACATAAATTTGACAAAGTCAATTGTCTTAAAGTCTACTTCTTAAAGGCTCCGAAACTGATCTTTTTATTAAAATAATAGTTTCTGAAGCACTATGAAAGCACTAAAAATATACTTAGTCCAAAAGACAAACTTTTTCCTTGATATATTTTGAAGTATTTGAAAAGAAAATGGAAAGAGAATACTATTTTGTAACTCCATGGGTTTGTGATTACCTAGCACCTAAAATTGTCTTAGGTATACCCATGATGGTCTTGTTTATTTATTTATTAATTTGAGACAGAGTCTCACTTTTTCACCCGGGGTAGAGGGCTGTGGTATTATAGCTCACAGCAACCTCAAACTGTTGGGCTCAAGCAATCCTCTTGCCTCAGCCTCCTAAGTAGCTGGGACTACAAGCACCCACCACAAAGCCAGGCTATTTTTAGAGACAGAGTCTCACTCTTGCTCAGCCTTCAAGAGCTCAGTCAGTCTACCTGCCTCAGCCTCCCAAAATGCTGGGATTACAGGCATGAGCCATTGCGCCCAGCATGTTATTTATTGAGACAAAGGACATGAAGATAGAGTTGACTAATAATCTAATAATAATAATCTAATCTCTAATAATAGAGATAGACTATAGATTCAGTGCTATACTTTTAAATCTGAATTTCATTCAAAAATTAAATTCACTCATGTACGGATGTTCTGTAAACAATTGATAGTCTAGTCATGTGTTATACAACATGTAAATTGCCCAAGTTGCAGAGAATTTAAAAAGTGAATTTTCAAAAGTGGTAGTTGAACCTTTGTGGAAATTGAGATTAAGAAAGAAAGAAAAAAACTTAGTGGAGAAAAAATGGCAAGATGTTAACATTAAGTGTAAAGGACAGGGACAAATTTGGAGCAAAAGGATACATAAGAAACTGGTTAGACATGGGCAGGGAGGAGGCATTTCAAGGAGAGAGCAAACACTCCTTGAGTGTCAAAGAATGAAGGTCAAGTTGATAAGTAGGGTAGTTGATGCTCATTAACCACCTCTGGATGCTTTTAATGTAATTTTTTTTCAGGAATAAGTTTTATTCCTCCAAAAATCTTACTTTAGTGAAATTACCCTTCCTCCTTGACAGAAAAAAAAACCTGGAACATTAAGAAAATGCCAATGGTCACAAGGCTAAGAAGCTAAAAACCGGAATGGAAACCCTCCCCTGTGCATCCAAAGTCCACACTTTCTTCCTCTTTCTGTTCCAAATGAAGTTAGCAAATAAATGTGTCTTTTAAATGAAAGTTCTAATCTAATGCTGATTTTCTGAAAATTGAGAAAGTTATTGGAAGTGAGACTGTGGCAAATAATGATGGTGAGTGACCATGTTGAAAAGGAAGGTAAGGGTGAAACTCCAGTAGAAAATTGTGGAAGAGGTAAACAAAATTAAAATGAAACTCTTCGAACCAATTTAGTACTCTAGGAGAAAGAATTGGCAGAGAAGAGGTTGAAGATATGGGAAAAGAAGAGGGAAAAGAATTGCAGAGCAATCCCTGAGATGGTAGGAGGAATACAGAGAGAGAACAGGTGGATGAATTTGCCCGCAAAAAGGAATTTCTTTGGATTGAAAATACAGGGAAGAGTGGTGAGGCAGGTGGTTTTATTGGCCTACTGGTAGGAGGTGAAGGTGTGACCATATCCTCACTAAGGGTGATTGTTGTTATGTCATCCTTGGACACGGGACATGAAAGTTGGAGTGGGGGAGAGTAGGTGACCAGAAAGGAGAGATAATGCATTGTATATTGGTGAAATTAGAAAAGGAATTTGCATGGCTGCTCTTGTTTGGAGTTCTGCAGGCCTACTGTAAGTTGGAGAACATAAATTAATGCATGAGAATGGATAGGGCACAGAGACACACAGTAGAAAAAGTCTCCTCTTTGTGGAAGCCATTCTGTTCACATATTTTTTTCTTAGGGAATTTACTCTCTGACTATCTAAGGCACTTACTAAGTAAAGATCCATGGATGGTGGGAGGAAGTTTTTCATTGTACATGACACCTTGAATGGTAATACAGGAGCCTCTGATACTCTGATGTGCACAGAACTTGAAATTTTAGTGAATCAGTCCATTGGGTGTTAGAATTTTTCTATATACTCTAAAATATTTCTGTTCCTAGAAGACAGCATAAGGAAGAACTGCTCTTTGAATCAGAGTCAGGTGTTGTGTGATTTTTTAAAAAAACATATAAAAATGAATACTGTGCAGACTGAGGTGGCTTCTTTTCCATCTGTCAGCACATTCTTTACAAGCACGCGTAAACCTTATTATCACACTCAGTGTGCTACTACAAAAATTATCCTGGCCCTTGGAACAGACTCTCTACAGCTTTGAGTGGAATTCAAACTTCAGTGCAGATAATGTAAAAACAGGAAAGCGGCAGACATTCTCCTCCTACAGAAGATTCTCTGTATCTCCTTCCTTTTATCATATGTATAAGGGTAAATATTTTGCATGGAATAAAATAGTTCCTGATGACACACATTTGGCCTTGATAAAATCTTTCTACTATAATCACATATATTAACCTTTGATAAAAAGACCACATGAAGTAAAAGGCATGAGATGAATATGGCATCATTTCAGAGATTTTTTTTGTTTAACATTAACCTTTGAGTTCTGAACTGTTGTAACTGTGTGTTTGGGGGGTCTGTGTAATAGAGACATTACAGCCAGCAGGTTCGTATTTATGGACCTGACCTTTGTATCATGTTAGCTGGCTTTGAAGCACAGTTATTTTTAATTGCTTTATGTGTCCATGGAGAGTATTCCTTGCCTCTGTCAGTTATATACAGTACCCTGGCACATATGTTTGCTCAATGAATCTTTCAATGGCTGGATATTTATGAAGACATCTGAATACAAGAGGAGGAAATGCTGTATTTTGGGGTTGTGTGTGTATGTTGTGTGTTTGTATGAACATGTGTTTCAGTGTCAACGTCACCATATACTTAATGAGGTGACAGCAAGAATTATAAGTGACAGATTGTTTTGGCTGCACTGAGGCCATCTGATATACAGTCTCCCATAAGGCAGCTTAGTAAACCCAGCACACGTGAAGCCCTCAGTGTATGATTCATCGCTGCAGTAGGGCTACTGACAGAGGTTTAACAAGAGATAGTCATGGGCTGGGAAGAAAAAGCCTGAAATTGCTACTGGAAGAAAATGACAAGCACTGTATGCTGAAACCATGCCTGAAATTTCCAAGGGTGCCTCCATCACTAGTATCACAAACAACAATATTCTACATGTACCTGACTGGGAGCCTGATAGAATGATTGACCAAAGCGTGTATATCAGGAAAGCTCATTTGGAGTAGAAGGCGCTCCATCCTTCCAGCCCAAAGAGAGGGTACCTGTGAAGTTTCTTCTGCAAAACATCTCTCAAGATATTCAACGATGGTATAAAACAGCAAAGGCCTGCTGCCCAAAGTGCTGTCCTGAAACTAACATCTCATTGTCTCCTGGAGCTTGTTAAAAGTGCTATCACTTTGCCCCAGACATCCTGAATCAGAACTTTGAGAATCAGGAAGGGAAGCAAAGAAAGGCGTCTACAATTTAATCAGCTTTCCAGATAGTTCCCCTGTGCACCAACGCTATAGCCTTTAGTGGATAATACAGGTAATTATTAAAAAAGGGAAAAGGAAAGTAATTATATTTATCGGAACATGGTAAACACATTTAAATATTTGCTGGCCAAATTAGTGAAGGAAGATATAGTTTAGCAGTTCATCTAATTTAAAGTTTATAATTCTCCCTGTCACTTGGGCTTTATTATTCTGATCGCCTATTAAGAGTTTGAAGCTCAAAAAGGTTAAGTATATTTCCCTAGTTCACAGGACTTTCAAAGTCTGTTCTATCATAAATTTGCCTCTCATTTACTAATTAGGTTAGTCGGTAATGACTTACCTATGGAATAGTCAAGGGAAAGGAAATAAGACAGGAAGGTTATACTTCAAGTTTCTGAAAGGGAAAGAGTATTTTTCATTCCTTTGGTAGCTCTTGGCTTCCATCATGTTCATGTTGCATCAGTAGGGGCTGGCTGACCATGCAGCATCCATCAGGACACATGAGCAAGGCTGAGGACAGGCTAGGGTTGAGCCTGACCCCCTGTTCCCTCTTCGAGAGCATCTCACTGGATGAACGCTTGCATGGACTTAGGAACGACATAAGAATAGGAATAAGGATAGAAATGCCACTTCCTCAACAGCCTGCTAAGAAAATAGTGCTTGTGTAGCCTTGGCTTTTGTTTCCCTTTGAATGGAAGAATAAAAGAAAATGTCCGAAAGTAGGAAAATCCTTTTCACATTCCAGCACATGAGGGAAGGAATGCTAGGTGCACCCTATTCTGCCCGTGCATGGAAGTGGACAGTCCATTGTACAGCAGAAAGGCTCTTTCCAGGACAGTAGATGTCACTGTGCCTTTCTACTGTCCTGTTTCCCATCTGTCCTTTAGACTTATTTTATTTTAGTATCCAATCTACAAAGAAACTACTTAGTTGCAATGACTAGCCATGCTTCTAAGGAAAGAGAGAGACCCCTTCACCTCTCCCTAACACATACCCAAACATATGTGAAACCAAAGAGGGAGGGGGTGTGATGAGCCCAGGAACTTATGAGCTATATGGACCCAACGGTGTAAAGTCACTTTAAATATAGCAAACCTTTATTGCCTCTGACAGTCAGAAATCAAACCAAACAGACAACAACTCACACTGTCAAGTTCATGTTAGTAACCCAGGCCAGAAACCACAAGGGCTTGACCCACGGTCAAGGCAGAGCATGAAATCACTTTGTGCAAAGTTCAATGCTGCTGTGGAGTTAAGAAAGGAGAACTGGAAGGAAAGGAAAAAGAGAAAGAGAGAAACAGAATGAAGAAGAACCAGAAAGGGGAGGAAGTCAGAGAGGAATTACAGCCTACAGCTACATAGACATTGGAAGTCAAGTGTTTCATTAAATAAAATAACAACTGTTAGTCTACCCTGGAGGTGAGTAGAATTGTGAGCACCCCAGGTCTAGGCCAATCAGGCAGATGGTTGCTGATGGGTTAGAATAAAAACTAATCAGAACTCTTCCTTAATGGTTCAAATGTTGCACAGATAGCCACAAAGTGAGCTCAGTGCAAAGAAGCTGTTGCCAAGCATACAACCTCCAAAAGGCTAGAAGAAACACAGCACAATTTCTTTTTGGCAGTCAGCAGTAGACAGGATTGTTTACAAATACCCTGAGACCCACACAGTCAGTCTCAGTTTTTTTCTCTCTCTGTCTGAGTTTTGTACTTAAGAAAGATAATATAGGCTATATTTCATATTAGATTTAGTATGAGAGGGTTATAAGAGTACATCTAAGGCAGTAATTTGACCCAGAAGGTGTAAATCAACACTCACCTATTCTAACATGTAAAAATGTGGGTTAAAAAAATGCTAACAGCAATCATGCAAAGTAATATCTGAGGATGGCTTCAAAGAAAATCAAACTGTTTTACTGGACTCAATTATAAGTTTCCTTTAGTTTAGATTTTTCTCCTTTTCTTTCCTTTTGCTTGTATTAGTTATTGGTACAAAGTGGGAATCATTATTAGGCACCATTAAAGCTATGTCTAAAAATTATGAGTTTGTTGAGATCTCTTCTTTTGCATGACCCTATTGCAAATAAATGATATTCTGCTTTAAGCTTGATGAATTCCTGAATAATTGAATCATTCTCTAGAAGAGTAAGTCTGATTTCAGAAAATAACCCAAATCAAAAATGCTAAAAGGGAGATCCCCATTCAAACGATAGTATTATGCAAGTGGATGAAGGAACATGTAATTCCAGAAGAGATCTTAATTTACACAGCACTTCTATTTCACTCCGAAGATTCTATTCAAAGTCCACAGTTCAGCCAATCCAAATTCACTTTTCAATGGATTAGCTTTCCTATAAAAGAAGGGTGGAAGGAAGGTAATTAAGCCAAATAAAACAGGAAAAGTAAGGGAAACTATTACTATGAAAGTTAATAAAAGCAAAATCCATTACATTGCAGAGTCATGAGATTAAATTTAAAAAAAAAAGATGTCAACATTGCAAGCTAATATAGGATAAAGCTAATGCAAAAGGGGCTATTTCCCTATTAAGTAGATTAACATTTAAATCCATGTTTTAAACAATTTTGATAGTACTTCTGAAGCTAAAGCCTGCTGCATGCTAGTTCCCAAGATTTAGGACACACAAAAATGCAAGTTCAATACATGAAACCCTTTCCATTTTGAGCAACTGGGATTGTGTGAACATCTGCCAGCCCATCAGAAAGAAAAAAAAAAGCTCTGATTTTACACATTTTTATAGAGCCAGAAACATTTTCCAGCACATTCCAAAAGCTCCTAATGACACTTCACCCAGTTGAGCCTCCTGAAGGTTGGTACATAATTAATGATGTGGTGGAAGTCCTCCAGAATTAGTTTTCATCTAAATAAAGGTGCCCGATGTTTATCTGTACCCTTTGTACTCACTGTTGCCTTGAATATACTGAGCTTCCTGTTGGTACAGGGAACTATTGATTTGCTGACTAATCTTTTTATCTGATCATTATAGATTGTAACTCTCAGTCTATAACCTTTACACACACTGCTATTGTGGTTAAATAAAACACAATACAAAATAATTAACATGTTCCCACATTGGTATTTCCCTTCCAGGCAAGAATAGAAGGCTCCGAATTGATAACCGGACATTTGTATTTTTAGAGAAAAGTATAAATAGAAGATGAATATACAATCTTTAGTTCCTTAATACAAATTACTCAGGAAGAAACAGTGTGTAGCCTTGGGGAAATCAACAGCTTCTTCAGCTGGATTGCTTCTGTCACTGTATGGACACAGTCTTGTTTGATGTCCTCCTACCATTTGTCTTGTATGGAATCTTTTATCTAAATCCAAAGTAATGCAGTCATCAGGGCTGCAATTCAATAATGGCTCCACGGGAGCTGTCATCCACAGTTTGCTATTCATCTTGTAAAAGGCTTTGAGTTTTCAAAGTACCAACTAGGGTTGGCATTTCAATGCTGAGGACATATCCCTTAAAGTTCTTTTGTGTTCTCAAGAAAGGGAGTGAAATGGAGAATGGAGGGAGGTTAAATGGCCAACCTACTACCCTATCTGACTAGCCAGGGGTAACCCCACCCTACCCAAGGGAGCATTAGTTAACCTGACCCACTCTGTAATGGGGCATTGAGATGAAGGTGGGGATGAGTGGTGTTGTTCACTTCGTACTGAGTTGCACTGCTATAATGAAGAGGCAACACATTTCTTTTAAAAATGACCAGAAAAGGGACAGTTAAGAAAAAATGACGAGAAAGAGAATTCCTTGGGACTTTTTTTTTTTTTTAGACTCAAAGCACTTTAGAAATGGGAGCATTTTTTAAAGGAATTTAGAAATGAATGAACTGTGGCTGAAGCTGTGCCCTCGCCCCCTGTGTGACTGTGACCAGGCTGGATGGGGCTACTATCATTGTCTCCGAGTATGGAATTTTTTTTTTAGGCAGTATATGTATTTCTCCAGTCCCCTCAGACTCAATTTCCTAGTCCTCCCATGATCATGGTATGTATGTAGACAACAACTAGCCTAAGAAAGGAGAGAAGTGAATTTTTCTTAGACTAGGAACAGGTGATGCCAAATACAATTCTACCAGACTCGGGATCATCCACTATCTGTTTGATGGTCCCCAAGGATAGAGGAGGATTCAGATGACAATTCAGGACCCAACTGCTACACGAATTCATTGTGACCCCGGCCCTCAACTTGAACTTTTGGAAAGAGATTGGCTAAGGGGAGCTCTATAAAATCAAATGAAAAGCTTGCATACCAGTGGAGACTCGGATTATAAACCCAGTTTTTATTCAGATTGTACAACCTTGGACAAGTCGCTCTGTTTCGGGCTTTAATTTTCTTATCTAAGTAATGAGGCATTGGGAGTAAAAGATTTAAGAAATACTTATCTTCCAAAACACACTATGATTCTGTGAATGGAATAGGCGATGACACTATTTTCTGCCCAACTCTCAGTCTCTAACCTTTCATTATCACCTACTACACTCACAGAATCATGGTGTGTAAATATCATAGATTTATCTACTAATTCACATATCAAAAATCTACAAATATTCATAGTTTTTCCAATTTGTTAAATTACTTCTATGTTAGTGGCTGTGCATTGGATAGATTGTACAGATATTTTGTTCCAGCCCTGATAGAACTGACATTTTGTCAACAGTGGTGCCAGTTGTAAATATACCATAGTGATAAATGCTAAAACTGAAACAAAGGTGTACTGCAATGAAGGCTTAACAGGTGAAATTTACCTGGTTGAAAAGCTCAGGGAAAGCTACTCCGAGGATGTAATAACTAAGCTGAGATCTGAAGACTGATATATTTTTTGCCATCTGGATCAGTCTAACCTTCATCCTGAAAAGAAAGAAGAATCATTGAGAATTTAAACACAATGTAGCATAATCAGATCTGCTTCTGACTCATTTTCAGAAAGACCATTCTGTCAAAGTAAAAAGAGAGAGTGGAAGAAGATCAAAACTAGACATAAAATTAATCTCCCTTAGGAGATAAGTGAAATTAATTTGCAGCAGGAATGTTAGGAGATAAAATAGTGCTTGAACTTGCAATATCAAGAGTTGAGGCAGGACACTCGTGTGTCATACGTATGATTGTTCCTTTAAGTCTAGCTCTGAGGGTTGAGCCCTAAATTTAAAAGTGTCCTTTCCTTTCAGGTTGTGTGAAGAGCTGACTGTCAGTTCACAAATGAAAGTTATTTAAAGAAACATAAGTTGGTTCGGCGCCTGTGGCTCAATGGGCTAAGGCGCCAGCCACGTACACCTGAGCCGGCGGGTTCCAATCCAGTCCGGGCCCGCCAAACAACAGTGACGGCTGCAACCAAAAAAATGGCCGGGCGTTGCAGCGGGCGCCTGTAGTCCCAGCTCCTTGGGAGGTGGAGGCAAGAGACTCCCTTGAGCCCAGGAATTGGAGGTTGCTGTGAGCTGTGATGCCATGGCACTCTATCCAGGGTGACAGCTTGAGGCTCTGTCTCAGAAAAAACAAAAAACCATGAGTCAGTTTGCCCTGCTTTTGTGACACTGCCACCTTACCTTGCCTGTCTGAGAATCGGTCTCCTTAATGTCAAGACTAGTTAACTGTATTGGTCTCCTCAACCAATCCTGCAAGGTCCTCCCA
>CAUYON010166827.1:0-17218 GCA_963573935.1 Arctocebus calabarensis
AACCTCTGGGATACTGCAAAAGCAGTCCTAAGAGGGAAATTTATAGCACTGCAAGCCTTCCTCAAGAAAACACAAAGGGAGGAAGTTAATAACTTAATGGGACATCTCAAGCAACTGGAGAAGGAAGAACATTCCAACCCCAACTGAGCAGAAGAAAAGAAATAACCAAAATTAGAGCAGAATTAAATGAAATTGAAAACAAACACATTATATAACATAAATAAATCAAAAAGTTAGTTTTTTGAAAAGGTCAATAAGATAGATAAACCTTAGGCTAACTTAACCAGGAAAAAAAAAGAGTAAAATTTCTAATTTCTTCAATCAGAAATGGTAAAGATGAAATAACAACAGACCCCTCAGAAATCAAAAAAATCCTCAATGAATACTACAAGAAACTTTACTCTCAGAAATATGAAAATCGGAAGGAAATTGACCAATATTTGGAAGCACGCCACCTACCAAGACTTGGCCAGAACCAAGTGAAAATGTTGAATAGGCCTATATCAAGTTCTGAAATAGCATCAACAATACAAAATCTCCCCGAAAAAGTAAAGCCTGGGACCAGATGGCTTCACGTCAGAATTCTACCAAACCTTTAAAGAGGAACAAGTACCTATATTAATAAACCTCTTCCAAAATATAGAAAAAGACAGAATACTACCCAAAACATTCTCTGAAGCAAACATCACCTTGATCCATAAACCAGGGAAAGACCCAACAAGAAAAGAAAATTATAGACCAATATCACTAATGAATATTGTTGCAAAAATATTCAACAAGATCCTAGCAAACAGAATCTAGCAACACATCAAACAAATTATACCCCATGGCCAAGTGGGCTTTATCCCAGGATCTCAAGGTTGGTTCAATATACGTAAATAGATAAATGTAATTCAGCACATAAACAAATTAAAAAATAAAGACCATATGATTCTCTCAATTGATGCAGAAATAGCTTTTGATAATATCCACCATCGCTTCATGATTAGAACACTTAAAAAATTGATATAGAAGAGACATTTCTTAAACTAATAGAGGCCATCTACAGCAAACCCACAGCCAACATCATATTGAATGGAGTTAAATTGAAGTCATTTCCACTTAGATAAGGAACTAGGCAAGGTTGCCCATCATCTCCTCTGCTCTTCAACATTGTAATGGAAGTTTCAGCCATTGCAATTAGGGAAGAAAAGGCAATCAAGTGTATTCACATAGGGTCGGAAGAGATCAAACTTTCACTGTTCACAGATGATATGATTGTATATCTGGAAAACACCAGGGATTCTACTACAAAACTTTTAGAAGTAATCAAGGAATACAGCAATGTCTCAGGCTACAAAATCAACACACATAAATTTGTAGCCTTTTGTATATACCAACAATAGCCAAGCCAAAAAAAGAGTCAAGGACTCTATTCCTTTCAGAGTAGTACCAAAGAAGATGAAATATTTGGGAGTCTACCTAACAAAGGATGTGAAAGATCTCTATAAAGAGAACTATGAAACTTTAAGAAAAGAAATAGCTGGACATGTCAACAAATGGAAAAACATACCATGCTCATGGCTGGGAAGAATCAATATTGTTAAAATGTTTATACTACCCAAAGCAATATATAATTTTAATGCAATTCCTATCAAAGCTCCATTGTCATATTTTAAAGACTTGAAAAAATAATACTTCATTTTATATGGAATCAGAAAAAACCTTGAATAGCCAAGACATTACTCAGAAATAAAAACAAAGCAGGAGGAATCATGCTACCAGACTGAGACTGTATTATAAATCGATAGTGATCAAAACAGCATGGTACTGGCACAAAAACAGAGAGGTAGATGTTTGGAACAGAATAGAGAACCAAGAGATGAATCCAGCTACTTACTGTTACTTGATCTTTGACAAGCCAGTTAAAAACATTCAGTGGGGAAAAGATTTATTAAAGATATTTAATAAATGGTGCTGGGTGAACTGGCTAGAGACCTGTAAAAGGCTGAAACTGGACCCACACCTCTCACCATTAACTAAGATAGACTCTCACTGGATTAAAGACTTAAACTTAAGACATGAAACTATAAAAATTCTTGAAGAAAGTTCAGGGAAAACTCTTGAAGGAATAGGCTTGGGTGAATATTTTATGAGGAGGACTCCCCAGGCAATTGAAGCAGTATCAAAGATACACTACTGGGACCTGATCAAACTAAAAAGTTTCTGTACAGCCAAGAACATAGTAAGTTTATCAAACATACAGCCCTTAGAATGGGAGAAAATATTTGTAGGTTATGCCTTCAGCAAAGGTTTAATAACCAGAATCCACAGAGAACTCAAATGTATTAGCAAGAAAAGAACAAAGAGATGAGTGATCCCATCTCAGGATGGGCAAAAGGCTTGAAGAGATACTTCTCTATAGAAGACAGGTGCACAGCCTACAGACACATGAAAAAATGCTCCCCATCCTTAATCATTAGAGAAATGCAAATCAAAACTACTTTGAGATATCACCTAACTCCAGTAATATTAGCCCACATAACAAAATCCCCAATCAGAGATGTTGGCGTGGATGTGGAGAAAAGGGAACACTTCTACATTGCTGGTGGGAATGCACACTAATATGTTGCTTTTGGAAGGATATTTGGAGAATACTTAGAGATATAAAAATTGACCTGCCATTTGATCCTATAATTCCTTTACTAGGTATATACCAAGAAGACCAAAAGTCACATTATAACAAAGACATCTGTACCAGAATGTTTATTGCAGCCCAATTCATAATTGCTAAGTCATGGAAGAAACCCAAGTGCCCACCGACCCACGAATGGATTAATAAATTGTGGTACATGTATACCATGTAATATTATGCAGCCTTAAAGAAAGATGGAGACTTTACCTCCTTCATGTTTACTTGGATGGAGCTGAAACATATTCTTCTTAGCAAAGTATCTCAAGAATGGAAGAAAAAGTATCCAATTTACTCAGCCCTACTATGAAGCTAATTTATAGCTTTTGTATGAAGGGTATAACCCAGCTATATAGCACAAGAATGTGGGGAAAGGGGCAAGAGAGGGTTGGGAAGGGGGAAGTTGGGTGGAGAGAAGGTAAATGGTGGGATCACACTTATGGTGCATCTTAGAAGGGTACAGGTTAAACTTACTAAACACAGAATACAAATGTTTTCATACAATAAACAAGAAACTCCCAGTGTAATACATAATATGAGCAGTGGATCCATGATTATGGATTCACCTTGTACCTCTTTTTCTATAGTGTAAACTCAGTCCTCTGTCCAAATACTTTGTTGTGTTGCATTCTGTAATTGTGGGTAAGTATTCCATAAGCCCATTCATGATGATATTGGTTGAGAAACTTATTTTAGGAAAAATTGAATACTGGTAAAGTTTATGATTTTTAGGTGTCTGGTTGAATAATAATGCACATTGTATTATTTCAGATTTTTAAAAAATATTGTGGTTATACTACTTTAATTCTTGTCTCCAGATGAAATACTGTGATGCCTTTGGTGGATGATTTCTGTGGATTTGTTCCAGCATTCAACAAATAAACCAGAAATTTTTCTACATATTTTTACAATTAAAACATTAATAAATGAATTATTTAAGGCACATGGGCCAATATCAATTAAGTTCTGTCTAGATGTAAATTTGAATCTTATTTAGAAACATGGATATGGTCTTAAACGTGACACTATATAGTAATGTTACATTTTGTTTTGTGTTTGAATGAGTGATAAAATTATAAGAACTTGTGAAAAATCTTTGTGCCTCTGATAATAAAGTTGATGAGAGAGAAATAAAGCACATTTAGCAAGAAAACTACTCTGCCTCCAACGCCTCCATCCATCACAGAAGTGTAACAAAAGTGCAGTGTTGTATAAACTCTGGAAACACTAAAACCTTGTCTATTCATTCTTTTTAAAAATATTTCTTATGAATATTAAAATTATTTTCACTTTATATATTGCTGTATGCAACACAATCCAGATGAAATATCCATTTGGATTTAAAATGGTACATCATAGTATTTAATCCATCAGTCAATTTTCTAGCTATGTTTGAAACTTACTGAGATCTTTTCATTCACATTCTCCTATATTTTGTTATATTTTAATAAAATATTATTCTTTTCAAAAGGATTTTTCTCACATTATGTTAGATTTCTCCCTAGGTAATCAATGCTTTTGTTACAGTGACAAATGATTTTTTCTTTAAAAATTATTATTCTACAGAATTTGTCTTTTTATACCTGGTTTATTTCACTCAGAATAAGGTACTCCAATACCAATTCATGTTGTCACAATGACAGAATTTGCTACTTTTTTAAAGCTGTACAGTATTTCATTGTGTTTGTTTCACATATTTTTATTCATTCATCTCTTGATGGACAACTTGGTTGTTTCCATATCATGACTATTAGGGAAAAAAAGAAAATATATATTATGCTATACTTGATGAGCATGAGAGTAAAACAAATCAAAACACCCCTCCCCCCAAAAAATAGGTGAGGGGGCTTTCAAATACAAAGTATTTTTAAGTACATGTCCTAAATTATGAAACTTCATTTGATAATGGAGTAAAACATATAAAGAAAAACTGTGAAAGTAAGAATGCAATTTCTTAAAACCATTTTTGTTAGGTGACAAGTGCTTTAGAATTTCAATTGAAATTCTTTGGAAATTCTACAATAAGAACAGGAGAAAATCATAGCTAGGAAAATATCATCAAACCTGTAATCCAGACTACTGAGGCCTTGATTAAAGTGATTATTCCCATATTTAGCAAGTAACAAAAAAAAATAGAGAATGTTGCTGTATTATTAGACATTAAGAAAATCTAGCCTAATTAATTTAAAGTAAAAATATACCAGCAGAGATTAAGAATATAATATAGGCCTTACTATATAATGAGACTAGAAACTATGGAATGCAAAATTAATAAAATGAAAAACAAGTAAATAGAAAATATTCATATATAGAATAAAACAAATGCACACAAAATAAGAGAAAAATAACACGTGTAGAGGAGACAGGACATATATTTGAAGAGATAACAAGATAACATTTTTTAAAGCAATAAATATTTAAAGCCACAAATACAAAAAAAAACTGTCTAACCTCACACAGTATAAAAAAAATGGTAAGACACTAAATTTCAGTTATATTCAAATATAGAAGAAAACTAAATATTGAAACAGTCTTAAAACTACTGTGTGTGGGATTATCTTTAAAGGAAAATAATATTAACTAATTAAATAATTTCCCAACACTAACAATAGAAACCATGAACCAATTAGATAAAAATCAATTTAAAAGTTCTGATAGAAAACAATAATGCCATTCAAGGATCCTATAACAAAAACATTGTCCAAATTTCAAAAATATAAGTGTTGTTTTTAAGTCCCTTCCCCACAAAATCATAAAATTCATGCCTTAGTGCTTTCAAAATGCCCGGGTATTACCGTCTTCTCCGTGTGTAGTCACCTGAATATACGTGTATGGGGAAGGAGGAGGAAAATTTCTTCTAAATATTCTTGCCTGGTGTTTTTTGGTACTTCTTAGAGAGTGAGGTGATGCTTTATTCAATGACATCCAAATCTGAAATTTGTCTGAGCTCTTAATGAGCAAGCCCTTTTCTTGAGAAGAATCCCCCTGGCCTCCTAATCTTTCATTCTTAGACTCTTTGAATAGATGTTAGCAAGTAATTTGTTGATATACCTTTCTATTCTGCCTCTAGAGACGCTAGACTCTAATAAACATGTTCACTGTTCCTCACACATCTCAATTCACTGGCCAGTCCTCCTGTCTTTTGTTACTATAACATTTAAGCCCCTATTATTGGGGGGCACCTTCATTCCCATAACTATAAATGAGGTCAAGACTTTCACTGTACATCTTGTTGTTAGCCCTGTCAAGCAGATAGGAGCCACCATTCATTTTTCTTTGTGATTGGTGTATTCCTAACGGCTGTGATGAATGAGGTATACATTGGGCCCGATAGAATATAATTCTCTGACAGTTTCTCTAGCCTCATTTCATATTACCACTCCCACATTCCCACTTCCCTCCACCTTTTTATTTCCGTCTCTATTTTCTGCCATAGGAATGTGGACATTCTCATTCCTATCTTCAGGTTCCAACACTTTTCCCAGGATGCCAAGAACCATCCTAGCAACAGGTGCTTTCATGCCTTGGTGTGTTTGTCAGGGTGTCAAATGCCATATCTCAAAAACAGGCCTTCAAGTTCACGAATTTAGTCATCAGCATGGCAATCAGAAGAGAAGGTAGGAGGTCCCTACTGGGGATTTGTTGCTTTGGAGGAGAGAGGCCTTTGCATCTTTCTATATAGGGAAAAATCTAGGCCCTACAAGCAAGCAGAAGGCTATCTTTAAAGCAGGCTCCAAGTAGTACTTGCAGACAAAATCTTCTGGAATATGACCCCAAATGATCCCATTCTAGTATTTTAGGTTTTCCTGGGAGAGACCAGGATCTTGGCATAATATCTGTCTGGACCAAACATTTATATATCTCTGACACTTTGAAACTCTACCAAGTCTAGTCTTCAGGTGGATGGGCTCTTAGACTACAGGGAAAGAAGGCTGTATGTAATCTACCTAAGAGTTCTCCAAGATCTCATACATAGCCGTTAACTACTATTTAACAGCCCACAATTTCTCATCACAGAAAGTGATATGGTGCTTTGTGAATTTAAAGAAATTTAAGGAAATGAAGAGTGCTTCACAGCCAAGAACTTCCTCATTTTCCCTTGCCCCTGGGGTTAAAGGGGTTCTCTCTGGAATTTTCTTATCCAACTGACAAAGCATCCTGCTAAGAGAAATGTTATTGGCAGCACCTGTGGCTCAAGGTGTAGGGCACCAGTTTCATGTACCGGTGGTGGTGGGTTCAAACCCAGCCCTGGCCAATAACTACAATAAATAAATAAATAAATAAATAAATAAATAAATAAATAAATAAATAAATAAATAAATAAGAGAGAGAGAAATGTTACTTAAATGTGTCTTAAATTCCTTCCCTATGGATCTCATTAATTAACCAGGAAAGATTAACCACCAGAAAAGAGAAGAAACTGAATGTAATCCCTATGAGATTTTTCATTTATTCTTCTGAGGGAAGCTCCATGAGATTACCTTAGAGAACTTACCTTCACAATTAGACAACTATTTTTTTCATGGTGCAGTATTGCCTGGAACTTTTTCCTAACTTCTTGGTCCCATCCAGCTTCCAAAAATAATTATTTATGAACCACTGTTTGCTCTTCAAGCACACTTACTCTCCTTGAAAATCATGTAAGACCCCTCACAATGTCCTACATTTCCCCTATGATGATGGTATAAAGCTCCCTCTCCCCTATGATGATGGTATAAAGCTTCAACCATCTGGCCTTCAGGTGAGTCTCATATTTTGTATGGCTCCTACGCTTATGCATATGAATAAGTTGTGTGCCTTTTATTCTGTTCATCTACAGAGGTTAACTTTCTCTCTGTCCCTACAGTTCCCATACAACTTAATTAAATGATTCCACTCTTTGTATAGCTCATTTTACTCCATATATTTCAAATGAATGACTAACTTGGAAAAAAATGAAATGTCTCTCAGTGAGTATATTTTCTTCTGGACACTAATGATAATAACTTAAGCAATTCACTAACCATCTTTACCAGGAATGATCCAGATCCCTCATTCTATTCATGAAGGATTTTTTCTTAAGAGTCAAAAAAAGCTTCAAAAGTTCCAAAATTTACTAATAATTATTTTAGACAACTCCCATTAGCACCTGGAACAGTAAAGCTCCTCTGAGAATCAGATGCACAGCCTAGCAAAATATTTATTGAGGAAAATGTCTATGAGAAATTAAGGTGTAAGAATTGGGAAAAGGCAAAGTGAACTTTCTGATCATAATGCAGGGCAAGTTGTTTTGAAAGAAGAGAGTGAGAGAAGAATTAGGTAGAAAGAACGTCACATTCTAAGTGAATTCTGTGAAAGTTATGATCAAACCAGTTAGCATCCTCTGAGTAAATGTTGCTCCTTCAAGAACTAAGGAAATATGACCGTGTCTGGTATCTTTACCAGGCTCAGTATCTGACGGCAGTGTCCTAACAGATGGTGTCACTGTTAAATGTTGTTCAATTACTCACCACAGTAAATTTTTAGCAGTAGATATGAATAATGCATTTCCATGACCCTACCCTATTAAGTAATTTAATTATTATTGTACATACTCAAATTGTGGCAGGATATATCTAGTTTTGAGTAACAAAGTGCCCAAACATTAGTAACTTTAAAGACAATGATTTTGTCTATTTCTTGATCTCAGAGGCCTAAAATTTGGGCAGAGTTTAACTAAATGATTATTTTAATTCATATGTTTAATTCTTTGATGAGGATAGTTAAATACTGGAATAAGCTAGAATCTTCCCTCTCTCCGTGTAGTTGTGGAGATTTTGTTTAAGTATTTATTTGAGACAGTCTCAATCTGTTGCCGAGGCTAGAGTGCTATAGCATCAGCCCATCTCCAGGCAAACTCAAACTCCTGGATTCAAGTGATTTTCCTGCCTCAGACTTCCTAGAAGCTGGAACCACAGTCACCTGTCACAACGCCTGGAGCATTTTTTTTTCTATTTTTTATAGATATAGGGTCTCTTGCTCTGGCTGTTCTTATACTTCGAGCTCCAGGTATCCTCCTGCCTCTGAGAGTGCAAGATTACACATGCAAGCTACCATACTCAGCCAGATTTTATTTATTTTATTCAAAGTGGCCAGACTTTTTACCGTGGTCCAGTCTCTTTACAGGTCTAAGCTGAAACTATTGAGAGTACAGTACAACTTCTATTTTTCTCTATTGGTCAAGGTTATCAGAGGGGAGCTAAAATATAATGCAATACAGGATAGATTCCACTCCAAAGTATCAGAAAACTTGTGACCAATAGTGCCCTGACACATTCACTTTTTTAGGAGAAGTACATCCCCTTCCCTGCTGGTGCTGAACTTCGTCATATAACTTGTTGCAGTTTATGGAATGTGGGTAGAAGTGAATATCTTTGCTTTAAATCTAGCATTTAAGAGGTATCCCATGCTTTTCTGACCATTGCAGGAGCTCTGATTGCTGTCCTAAGAAGTAACTATTGCAGGAATCTGCTGCCTTTTCAAATTCAGCTCAGGATGCAATATGTAAAAAGAGATCTGATCTCAAACCATACCCCAGTGCCAAGCCACATTATATAGGCTGAATATAGTCACTCTTATTGACATGGATGCAAATAACCCAGAAAAATAAATTATAAGAACTATGGCAACAAATGTTGAGATAGTCTTTCATGCAACATAATTGCAGTAATATTTGATTCATAAAGTATCCACATATGTCCTCTTAATATAATGTATTTTCCTTCCTGGAATGCATGTAATTTCACATTGCAATGGTTTTGTGCCTTTTCCTAATAAACTACGTGACTGTATACACCAAGAAAATATAAATTGTTTAAATTACACACTATTATAACTTTTAAATCAGTATATTGTCTCATAAAAAGTAACGTGTCTTATATGATTGTTTTATACAGAAAATACTAAATAAACACAAAAGTTAAATGTCTTATTATTGCACAAATGAATACAAGATATGATGTATTTTGAACAAAGAACAGAATTAGAGCTTTTCTCATTAATCTTTGTTATTGGATTAAATTGTTTTCCAAATAATTCATATATATATATATACACATATATGTGTATATACACACATATGGGTTCCATGAAGAAGGCTAGTACTTATAATTTACCCTCAGCTTTTATAGACAGAAGAAAAGTCTTAAAACCTGAATAGTTTGTCTTAAAAAATAAGGTTTACAAAATATATGGTTGCTAATCCCCGATATTATTTTTAGTACAAAGTAATACATTTGAAATGCCTTCATTAAACAATTTTTGACCTAACCTTTGCAGAATGGATATAGTAACACCTGAGGAAATGTAGTACAGGGTACATTAAAAATGTAGACTTTAGAAAAGCATTTTCATAAGCAGAGTATTATTATTATTTGAGATACTTAAGGTCAATGTCACAGATAGCTTTCTCTGGGTATCAGAAGTTGAATCCACATCTTAAAGAAAGAGATTACCTATGAAATCCCATATAGCTCTGAAACTCCGTTACTGTTAACATACATTTATACTAATAACATGTGGCTTTCCCATGTCACATATATGACATACATATGTGTCTTAACTACATATAAGAGTATTTTATATGCTCACATGTACATATGTGCAAGCCATGCACATATACATATATAAGAAAGGCAAATACATAGTTAAGATTGTTCTTCTGATGTTTGCCTTAAGATTTTTTTTTGCTCATAAATAATATGATTTGGTGCACTTTAGATTTTTAGTTATTATCTAATTTTATGCTTCTACACTAATATGCTTTACTTTTCTTGTCTCTTTTGGAAAGCATGCTGGAAACCAGGAGGGTCATCCATAAGTAAGAATTACCCTCTTTTTTTTTTTTTAACAGAGACCTCCATCTTGTTCAAACACTCCTTGGACACTTGCTTTATCCATTCTCAAATACAATAAATCACTGACCCTTAAACGTCAATGTTACTTTCAATAAGAAACACTGCCAATACTGACTAATCAGTGGAATAAAATAATGCCAGATGTTCTTCCAAGAAGATAAATTTGAGTGATTGATTTAACCTTCAAGCTCCACAATGATTCCCTTGTATACTCCTAGTTAAATGAATACAGAAAACTGTATCACATTTGCATCTTGTAAAGGAAAGGTTCACTTTAGGGTAAGTAAGAGGATTGATGATCAAATAATATTCTGAGGTCTCTTTGACTAGTGGGAGATACAGGCAAGAAAATCACGCTATATGTCTTCTAAAATATTTCAAACATATATAATTTAGAGACAATAATGTAAGCGACACATCATTTAATACACATAAACACTTGTTTAGCAGACCAAGGAGATGTGGCAAGGCAGAATTGAGCACTTCCTGAAAGCTAGTTGCTGAGTTATGTCTGGGGATACAGCAAGGAATAGGAAAAAGAAAGCCCTGTCTTCACGTACACAAAGATCAGTACGCTTAAAATTGGTCCCACTCTCACCATTTGCGCTGTTGACTCTCAAGCAAAACCGTATCTGTTGTTGATATGGATAACTTCTCCTAGGCTGTTCTAGCCCCAGGGTTTTTTGTTTATTGGTTGTTTTTATTTTAATTTCAATTATTAAGGGGTGCAAAGGTTTTGGCTACATGGATCACTCTTGTCATGAGTAAGTCCTAGTGTGCTTATCATCCAAATAGTGTTGATAGCACCCACTAATTCAGTTTATTAATTCTGCCCTCTTACCCTCTGGTGGCTCCCCCTGAGTTTTACTCCGCTTTCAATTCATATGCTCATTAGTCAGTTCCAATTTAGTAGCCAGTACATGTCTTTGTTTTTTCATTCTTGTGATACTTCACTTAGGAGAATGGACTCTGACTCCATACAAATGGTTGCAAAATACAATCTACTAAATTGTATTTTTCCTCACCTGACAGCCCTTATGAAATCAGGGTTTTCCCTCTCCTGCTCTCTGCTGTATCTCAACTCCACAACATCGCAAGTAGCTCTTAGTAAGTGCAGGATTCCAGGTAATGAAAAAAACACAAATGGCTATCACATTGTCCTTGATTTTGAAGAATTAACCTTCATTTTTTTTTCTCCCGAATCCCTTCTGTGATACACATTCTAAAGAAACTATACTTTTAGCTATGAAGGAACAAATAAGATGTTCTTTTGAGAACAGCACCTGGCGTTAAACAAAGGGAGAAAGATTCCCTAAGTGCTTAGTCAATGCACCGGTTAAAATGGTTTATTTTATAAGTGCAGCCGAAAACGTTTATAGAAATTGTGGATCAGTGTCTTCCTTAGAGGTAGAAGATAAGACAGAAGCTTGTAAGTAAGTACAGGACAAGCACTTTATATTTCAAATTTCTTGGGGCTGAATTTGTCAAGTAAAATCAGAGCACATGGAGTACCCTGTTAACATTCTTTTCAACTCAACCACAAAATTGTGCTCCTTGCATCTGTCTATGGCTATATATAGTTTTGGAATTTGTGGGTTTGTACTAATCTTTCAGGCCATCATTTACCTGAGGGGCAAAGAGAAGAGCTGAATAAATTGACACAAGGCAATTAATTTCTGGTAGAAGAAGTGAACATCTGCTTGTTCGCAAAGATTCTTCTGGCATTTAACAAGTGGCAGAGCCTGGCCTAAACAGCTATGGGCAAGGCAGAGACACTAATTCATCCAACTCTGGCTTCCACTTCACTGCCAGAAAAAATGAGCAGGTTTACAATTCGACCTGTCACTTGTGTCACTGTAGGAAGAACTCAGTGGATTAGTAGGAACACCTAAGTTGCTTGATTCAACTGAAAACAAAACACAATGAAAACAAAATGCCAGTCTCTTCTTTACCTCTGTGAAATCAATTTTTTTAGATTGAACATATAAATGAGACCATGTGGTATTTGTCTTCCTGTGTCTTTAAAGGAAATACAGAGTGGATGTTAAGTGCTCTCACTACAAAAATGGTAACTAAATCAAGTAATGCATCTGTTAATTAGCTAGATTTAATTGCTGAGGCTTAGAAACCCATGATTCCCCAAAACGAATTTTTGAAAAGATGGACTAAAGAAGCCTTGAGGTCCCTCTGACCACACTCTCCCAGACCAATGTCTTCCAAAGAAGATTCCCTGAAATTCACTTATATGCCTAAAATTTTGATATACCAAAGAAGAAGAAAATTTCCTCTGGTCCCTTGCCTGAGTTTTCATTAACTGAACCCTTACTCACAAAAAAGAATACTAAGGCTCGGCGCCTGCGGCTCTACGGGCTAAGGTGCCAGCCATGTACACCTGAGCTGGCGGGTTCGAATCCAGCCCGGGCCTGTCAAACAACAATGACGATTGCAACCAAAAAATGGCCGGGCGTTGTAGCGGGCGCCTGTAGTCCCAGCTACTTGGGAGGCAGAGGTAGGAGACTCGCTTGAGCCCAGGAATTGGAGGTTGCTGTGAGCTGTGATGCCACAGCACCCTATCCAGGGTGACAGCTTGACGCTCTGTCAAAAAAAAAAAAATACTAAAAGATATTAACAAGCCCAGACAAACTTTTGTCAAAAACTATTGTCCTTTCTACGGACCCAACAGACACTGCCCCAGAGCGTTATATGTTCTTTAAGTCCAGTTAATTCTTCCTAGTAATCACTTATTGTCATTTAACAGAATTCCTTTTCTCCCCGTCTTCCCCAAAATCTGTTTTACCAGTATGTAAGCCTGACTCTTTTTGTAAACTCAAGATGTTATATAAGCTTCTGTATTACATTGAGGGGTTGGATTTCTATTCTGAAGTCCAGTTTATGTTCACATATATTAAATAAATTTGCATGTCCTGACTGTTACTGATGTGTCTGTGTCATGACAATCATTTTCAGCAAACTTCTGGCCCCTATAAACCTATTCTACAAAGTATACATACTTCAAAACTTTATTATTTATGCAGTAAAGACAAAAAATGTTGTCTGTCCTTGTCATTATTTAATCTAATTAATACATATATTTTTTGGACAGAGTCTCACTTTTTCACCCTTTGTAGAGTGTTTTGGCATCATAGCTCACAGCAACCTCAAACTCCTGGGTTTAAGTGATTCTCTTGCCTCAGCCTTCCAAGTCGCTGGTACTACAGGCACCCGCCACAATGCCTGACTGTTTTTTCTAGAGAGGAGGTCTCGCTCTGGCTCAGGCTGGTCTCGAACCTGTGAGTTCAACACAGTTCACATACCTCAGCCTTCTAAGTGCTGGAATTACAGGCACGAGCCACCGTGCCTGGCCTAATTATTTTAAAATAAGAAGGTACTTTCTGGACTGTAGTTACGTTTTGCCATTTATATGAGTGTATAGGTGATTATATATTGATTTCATAGTAGTATTGAGTACATTGGATACTTTTTTATCCATTCTTGAGATACTCTACTAAGAAGAATATGGTCCAGCCTCATCCAGGTAAACATAAAAGTTGTGAAGTCTCCATCTTTTTGTGGCTGCATAGTATTCCATGGTGTACATATACCACAGATGGTCTCCCAGTGCACACTATTAGCTTGGATATGGAAGAAGAGAGGGTATTCGGAGGGACCTCACCTAATGTGCATGATACAATGGTACATTTCAAAACTATTAAGAAATGAGTATATTTGTGATGGATGTGTTACTTAGCTCAATGTAAACATTTCACATTGTATATTGAGGCAGTACCCTGAACCCCATAAATGCATCAATGATACAACGATATGATTTAATAAAAAATAATAAAAATTTTAAAAAATAAAATAAGAAGGTACATCAGCCTAAGTGGCCATAAACTACTTTTCATTTGAGGTTATGTACCCTACTACATAACTTCTTTTATCCCCTTTTATCTCCCCTCTCTCTCTCCCTCAGTCTTTCTTTCTGTCTCTCATTCTCTCTCCTTTCTTCTCTTATAGTAATTTCCATTTCTTACTTCTAAAAGTATAATATCTTGCATTCAGTTCTCCTAGATGCTTAAAAACTAAGTAGATGAATGGTTCAAATTATTTCTAAAAGAAAATTATTTTCAGTAACAATTTCAGTTTTTGTGAACTCTCCAGTTATTCAAGGACATGAATTCTAGAACATGGCCCTCATAACATCTATTGATTGCTCAGAAGAAAATTTTGCCATGTTCTATATCTCATTTATCATTAGATAACAGATGCACATGGAAAAATGGTTTTTTTTCTAAATAAATAAGGAATCAAATATGCAATACACATACATGTGTATATTTTTCTTGGTAAATAAGAACTTTTGTGTAATACCCACATATGAAACAACAAAGTATATTCTTAAAAAATTAGCTCACTATTTGACACTTTTATTATGATTCTATTTATTTATGTAATGAATAGTTCATGATTTTCTTCAATGGGAAGAGTCATTAAGTACAACATTTGAATAATGATCAAATTCTTTAGAAAGTTAAAAGTTAATTTATCCACTTGCACCTTGACCATGCCTTTTGCAAATTTCTAGATTCCCTACATAAAAATATTTTTCATTGAGAGACTTTGTTATCTACTATGTTTTAGGTTTTATATTAGCAGGAGCTGTACAGAGGATAAAAAATTATTACTTCTTTTATGGAGTTGTGTAGGGATCAGAAACATGTAAAGGTGTATAAAGGAGTGACCTTTTTGTTAAATGTCCCAGGACAAAACAGGATATGCAACATCTTTTTACATGACTCTTCTAGTAAGATGGTCATCTTGCCGATGAGAATACCATGACCAACATAGCAGGGAATGTCTTCTATTGGGGGCTTCTACAACTAACTATCATAAGCTGGATAGCTTATAATAAAGAAAAAGTCTCTCACAGTTATAGAGATCAGAAGTCTCAGATCATGGTGCTAGCAAGGTTTAGGATGAGAGTTATCCTCTACTTGCAGGCTACTATCTTTTATCATTTGGTCTAATGGTGGAAAGAAGGTGAGTGATTGATCTGGGATCCTTTGTATAAAGTCATTAATTCCATTTATGAGATGTGTACACTCAATGATCTAACTACCTGGCAAAGACCCTGTCTACTAATAAAATCATAATGGAGGTTAAAATTTCAACACGTGTGTGTTGGAAAGATACAAACATTCAATCTTCTGGAAAAAATAACATTGTGAGATCACATAAGTTAAGAAGTAGTCATTTGAACAATTTTCTTTTCCTGTTGTTCTGGACCTCAGCAGCGACTGGGAGCTTTCCACTTTTAAAGAACCCCTCTCAACACAAAATTGCGCCCAATGAACAATTATTTATAGGATAATGAGCATTGGGAAATTCAGAGAAACAAAATATAGCTCAAACTATTTCTGAAAACAATGAAAAACAAATTCTGTTGAAGGACTTTAGAAGACATATAAAAGCTGAGTAGATTTTTACATGAACTATGAGAGAGATAAATGAAAGAATGTGATCTTCTATTGAAGTATGTTGAGTATAAGCAAAATTATAGGAAGTCAAAGTTTCAATTGCTCTTCAATCAAGGTAATATTAGACTAAATGACTATAGGAATTAGATTGTTGCTTCATTGAAATCTCAATTTAATTCCCAACTAGAATTTCTGTTGGTTTTGTCAAGTCAATTCGTAGTTATCTGGTTAAAATAGCCATAACATTTTTAGTATATCAATAGATAAGGGATTCAAAGGTAAATAGGCAGACAGATATAGTTTATTGATAGGTGAGCCAGATATGATGTGACCTAGTTAATTTAAAAAAAAAATCAAGTTTAATTAGGTCCCAATTGTTTTTTTTGTTGTTGTTGTTATAATTGCCATGACAGTCTTCTTCATGAAGTCTTTCCCCAGGCTGATATCTTCCAGTGTTTTTCCTATGCTTTTTTTCAGGATTATTATTGTGTCATGCCTTCAATTTAAGTCCTTTATTCAACTTGAATCAATTTTTGTGAGTAGAGAAAGGTGAGGGTCCAGTTTCAATCTTTTACATGTGGATATCCAGTTTTCCCAGCACCATTTATGGAATAGGGAGTCTTTCCCCCAAGGTATGTTCTTGATTGGTTTATTGAAGATTAGGTGGTTGTAAGTTGTTAGATTCATTTCCTGGGTTTCTATACGATTCCAAACGTCTATGTCTCTATTTTTCTGCCAGTACCATGCTGTCTTGACCACTGTGGCTTTGTAGTACAGCCTAAAGTCTGGAATGGTGATACCCCCAGCTTTGTTTTTATTACTAAGAACTGCCTTAGCTATGCAGTTTTTCTGGTTCCATGTAAAACGTAGAATCATTGTTTCCAAGTCTTGAAAGTACGATGTTGGTACCTTAATAGGGATGGCATTAAATAGGTAGATTGCTTTGGGAAGTATAGACATTTTAACAATGTTGATTCTTCCGAGCCATGAGCATGGTATGTTCTTCCATTTGTTAAGATCCTCTGCTGTTTCCTTTCTTAGGATTTCATAATTCTCTTTATAGAGATCCTTCACCTCCTTTGTTAGGTATATACCTAGGTATTTCATTTTCTTTGAAGCTATGGTGAAGGGAGTTGTGTCCTTAATTAGCCTCTCATCTTGACTGTTATTGCCATATACAAAGGCTACTGACTTGT
>CAUYON010166834.1:0-87759 GCA_963573935.1 Arctocebus calabarensis
TTAGCAAAGTATCTCAAGAATGGAAGAAAAAGTATCCAATGTACTCAGCCCTAATATGAAACTAATTTATAGCTTTCATATGAAGGCTAAAACCCAATTATAGCACAAGAATACAGGGAAAAGGGAAAGGGAGGGGAGCGGAGAGGGGAGGGTGGGTGGAGGGAGGGTGATTGGTGGGATCACACCTATGGTGCATCTTAGCAGGGTACTGGTAAAACTTATTAAATGTAAAGTATCAATGTCTTTATATAGTGATCAAGAAAATGCTATGAAGGCTATCTCTAACAGTACGATCAAAATATTTCTGATTGTATATGATGCACATTCTGCCCTATGATTGCACCAATGTACAAAGTTATGATTTAGTACAATTTTTTAAAAAAATGACTGGATGCAGCAACTTTTTCATTATACTGCAAGTCTCAAGAAACCTCCTTGAGCAAAGACCAGCCACTGTGGCTTTTCTCCTTCAATCCAACTGATCCTTGGTTCATTCACCTTGACTGAAACTGTCCTAGGTGCCAGTCCCTGTGCAAGATATTTACAAATATGATTTCATGTAATATTCATTTCATGCAGCAGCCCTGTGATGTAGGTTGTATCGTGCTTATTTTGCACATCATGAAACCAAGGCTGGTTCTACAGCTTGCACAAAGTTAATGTGGCAGGCGATGGCAGGTTTGGCTTGTGAATGCAGGCTTCCTGGTTCCTAAGTCTGTGTGATCATAACCATGGAGCTATGAGGCCGCTCTTGTGTCCTCTGTTCATATGAATGAATCCATGAATGCACTTCATTAGCTGGGCTCCTATTTGTCAACTCAATAAAGTTGAGTCTCCACCCTAGTGGAACTAAGCCTAACTGAGAAACAGGTGTATCTTTAAGTTGTGATGAAGGCTAATACAGTGGTGTAAATGTGTTACACACAGACATATGCACCTTATTTGCACTTTGCAGCCCAGGTGTATGTAGTTCTTTCATCACTCTGCTTCTCTAAGTCCCATCTTACTGCAGTGTGTACCCACGTCCTTCATGAAACCTTCCTTGGAAAATCTCTTAGCTGTTGCGTCCCTTTACCCATCCCTCCTCTGTGTCTCTGGACTCTCCCATCACCCATGGCCTAAGTCAGGAGTGTCCAACCAATCTGTGATCTATGAACCGCATGCTGATTTTGTGAGGACTTTTTTCACTTATCTTTATCTTGTGTTGGCTATTATGAAAAGTACACAGAGACTGGTTTTGTTTTTTTTTTTTTTTTTTTGCTCATCAGCTTTCATTAGTGTTTGTGTTTTTAATGTGTGGCTCAAGACAAGTCTTAAATTCTTCCAATGTGTGTCAAAAAAGAAAAAAGGCTGGACACACTTGGCCTAAGTCAATGCTTCCCAAATTAGACTTCCTTTAAGAAACAATCATGAATGCTTAGGCTTTTCTCCTTTCACGGGGGTTCAATAGGCTTGATGTGCGGCCTTGGACTCTATCCACTTAAAAAGATCCTCGTGTGATCTGTAGTCTGTTTTATGTATAGCAGACTGTTTCATGCTTAGTTATTGCCTTACACAGTTTCATTTGTGAGAGTTTCTTCTCTACAATGAGACTTTAAATGACTTATAGGCGAGGATCCTGTCTTTTCTTCTGTTGTATTCCCTTCTGCAACCTATGTAGGTGACTGAAACTCCCCTTTTGCCTCTCAAAGCTCTCTAGTCCATGCACACTGCCTTCCTGAAGTTACCAGGGGGGAAAATAAGCCACCTGAGTAGGCAAGAGAAAGAGCCCCTCTCAATTCAAGGCAATAACCCTCTTTTATCTATTAAGCTGGTCAAGTCTTAGAATAAATGAAAATCTATTATTAGAGAAAAGCTCCAAGAACAGTCTTCAAGGCTTGGCTCTTCATGTACAATGAAATGAAAGCTTTCATTCACTTTCTCCCCAATAATATTTTGGCACAGGAGAACTCATGAAGATAATCCAACCTTTCTCTTCATTCCCCCTTTTAGCAACAGTGTCCTAGGAATAAATTCTATTTTCTGAAAGAGTTGTTGAGGCAATTTTTGTTTTGTTTTTGAGACAAAGTCTCACTATGTTGCCCTGGGTAGAGTGCCTTGGTGTCACAGCTCACAGCAACCTCAAACTCTTGGGCTTAAGTGATTCTTTTGCCTCAGCCTCCCAAGTAGGTGGGATTACAGACGTCTGCCACAACGCCTAGCTATGTTGTTGTTGTTGTTGTTGTTGTTGTTGTTGCAGTTGTCGTTGTTTAGCAGGCCGGGGCCGGTTCGAATCTGCCAGCCCCAGTGTATGGGGCCAGTGCCCTAGCTGCTGAGCTACAGGTGCCAAGCCATGTTGAGGCAATCTTAAGAAATATTTGTTTCTGCAGATGCAGAGTGGTGTTTTCTGAAAGGGCTCATTGACTCATGATCTCTGAATTATTTCTGATGGGACTCCTCCCTGACTTGGTTCTTATTTCTCACTCAGCCAGGCAGACCACCTGGCTCTGAACAACAGAGATTGGAAATGGTCCCTCCATAATCTTTAGGTCACCAAGTGATGTGCCGGATTCCTGTACTGTGAAGACTTTACAAAGTTTCACTGCTCCTTTTCATTCAGCTAAGCTTGAGTAGTGTGTCAATGCACAGCTCTTTAGAAAATCCACTTCCACCCCACACCCACTTCCTGATGCCCTCTGCCTTCCATCCCAGACTCTTTAGGTGACTTTTAATTCTCCTAAAGGTGAACTGTTAAATGGAATGTCTGAGGTCCCTCTCAGTCTTTGTTAAACCATGAAGGGTATGTGTAATATTGGGTCACTATCATGCTACTAACAACCTCAAAAGACCACTGTGAGTGGAGTGATTGTAGGTAATATCTTGACTTGGTTTTTGGAAAAATTGTGCAATGGTGAAGTTTTGATATCTAGTTATGAGTTTGGAATATTTAATTACTATCTCTCCCTTCCCTAGATCTAAAAAAAATGTTGATAGATTAAGTTACCTGTTAAATAAGTTCACTCAACTCTGGTGAAATATGACAAGCAATTGTGAGGCTCCCTGCTAGCCTTTAGTATTTCCTTTATTAGAAGGATTTAGGGAAATTAACTTAAACATGAAGTTATAAGAAAAATTAGAAACACATAAAGATTGAGTTTTATGTACCTCCATAAATGTGCAAAAGTTTACTTTTCTACTATTTATATATACTCAGTGGGGCAAAGGCATGAGGTTCAGCAGACCAAAAGGACTTTAATAGTAAAATTGTGCATACTGCCTGGCAGTGGCTTTCAGGTGCTCTATTACTGCGTGCTTCAGTTTGTCCAGATCAACAACTTGTTATGTGAAACTGTCATGGAAAGCTTTACTGCTAGTAGAAACTTTAGACTGTGGATTTTCACCAAGGTCAAAGCAATCGGCCAAGATCAAATAAACAGGAATGCCACAACTAGAGTGAGAATAGCCTTTACCGCTTTCTGGAGAACTGCCCCACACAATAATACCGGTCCATAGTATGTTAAATGAAGAGGAACAAAGGCACCCTGTTTCCTTCTTGCCAGCCCTTCATACTTCCTCTCTATATTCTTAAATTTGAAAAGTATTCCTGATTTCTCGCATACATATTACCACTTGACATATGGTATGGATGAATACAAGACGCAGTGCTCTCCTATGCCATGCCATGACATAATATCTCAGAATGGGACCTCACATCCCTTTCCCACCCTCCATTTCTTGCTACTGTCCACTTGGATTAAGCAGAAAAATCTTCTGCACTGTGTGTCCAAACTTCCTGGACAGGGGTGGATGTTCTGTTTCTAATTTACTTCTCAGCGTTGCTATTCTCCAGACCACATTGGCTACTGAAAGTCATCTTCTGTACTGGGAACCCAGCAGGACCCAAGGAGTGGAGGTGGAAGGGACACAGAATGGGGAGGCAGAGTGTTTTAAATATCAGATGTTCCCTTGCAATGCACAGGTAAACCATGTATTTGCTGGAGATGCATTTTCCTTCCTTGTACCCTAAAAAAGCCCAGAGAACCCAGTCCATCAAGGAAGCCTGCCTACTGTTCCCCACAACCCTCATCGCTGAGGCTAGGAACTGTCCTGAGGGTCCTGACCCAGGGCCTTGGGCCTGTCTAGCCAGCCCCGGTAGCCGCCAGCTGGCGCTGATGAGCACATATAAGGAATCTGAGTAATGCAGGGCCCGAATGGGGATAAGGGGTGAGAGGAATGTGGTGTAGGGACAGAGCATACTCTGCACGGTTCAAGCCAAGCTTTTGAAGAGTTTGATTCATTTTAGAAAGCAAACAGACTGCTCCAGATTATCAGCAATCTTTTATTTTGTCTGCTACAGGAATGCCTTTCCAGCGTGGGCTGGGGACTAGCTGGTGGTGGAGGCACCAGTGTCCACCCTTGACTTGCTGAGGGGAGTGTGGACAGAACATTCCTCTCTACCCACCGGACCCCAGAAATAAAGAGCAGCTCTCTGCTTTACTCAGAAAGCCGAAGGGGAGCCCTGCTAACAAGCATGGACAAGGCTTTTAAGTCTTGCTCACTGATACCACTGATGTTAATTTGCTGGTCTTGGCACTCTGTAATTTCAGACTTGAGGGTGTAGACAGGGGGCTGTTGCAAGGGTTTCCTTGAACTTCAGTGCCTGTGGTTCTCCTGACTCATGCTCTAACCAGCCCTTCTGGTCTTAGGAAGGGTGGAGAGTAGTGACAAGAAGCAATGCTATACCCCCTGACCTGGGATATTAGAGGCCATGTGTACCCCCAACTTTCTATTTTTCCAGCTCAAAAATCACTTTATGTTTTCAAAATTTGTCACCTGCACAGTTCTAGTCACTGGGGCAAGGGGTGGGCGGGGAGGGGGGTGTCCTTCCTAACCCAAACAGCTCTGTGCTTTTTCTTCTCCCCTCTCAAGCCCACTCTGGGACTCAGCTCCCCAAGGATCCTCTCCCTCACGTGTCCACTAATCGTTCACACCCTGTTCTCTACAAGTAAGTTCAGATCTTCCTCACCCTAAAAACAGATTCACAGTTCCTTGTTTGAAAACCTGGAGGCCAGAAGAGTTGTGGAATTCAGAGTATTTCAGATTTTAGACAGATTTAGAGCATATACCACATGCTACCAAACAAACCCAGTGTGATGCGGGCTGCCTCCTACAAGCAAACTCATGCCTGTTTCTGCAGCCAGATGTACACAGATTCATACCAAGTGGGGTAAAGGAGGAATGTGCATCACCTCTGGCCAATTCCAGGAAGGTTTGGCTGCCAAATGAGTTATGAAAATACTCCATACATTATAACTGGGGGTAAGTGAACATCAACTGTGAATATATTTTCGAGGTCTTCAGGACCTGCCCTTTGCCTTCACTCCCTCCCCAACACCAACAACCACCCCCCCCTTCTCTTTCACTTGTGACCAGAGAGTGGATGGCTCAGAGTCAGGGCCTCATGCTCAGTCCTCCGGCCTTGCCCTCTGGCCTCCACTCCATGGGCAACTGTGGAAACCACTGATCCATAGTAGAGGACTTGAGTTGAAACTACTAGGAAAATGAAATAGAAAAGACTTGCAAAGTAAAATACTTGGTGGTAATGATGACGAGGGAATCCAGCTCCTGTCTAATTGCTGCCAGAGCTTGGAGCACTCACTCTCAATTTCCACCTTGACCTCACCATGAGCCCATTCAGTGTGGGGCCTGGTGCAGGTCTACAGGTCACATTTTGAGAAGTCTTGCTCCAGGGAAACCCCCCACCTCCACTGTGGAAGTAGGGGCCCTGGTCCAGCTGCCAACTCCTGCTGTCTCCTGAGCTCCCGACGTCCCCACCATCTCCTCTGTCTTGAAAGGGACTCCCCTTGGGTGTCCACAGCACTGGGATTTCCTCTTTTCTCAACTTCTCTTGAATATTTTTCAGTCTTCTTCTCAGGAGCCTGTCCCCAGGGTTCCATCCTTTGCCCTTTTCCATTCTGTATTTTTTTCCCTTATCAATATCATCCTCTCAAATGACATCTGCTCTGATTTCCACGCTGATGACAAATTCATTTCCTGACCTGCATTCTGAACTCCAAGCTCTCATTTTCTACTGCTCCCGAGTATTACAGAAACATCTCATAAACTCCTCGTATTCACGTATTGGGCTGATTAATTTTAAAAGCGAGTAGCCTAGGCCATGGTCCTCAGATATTTGGTCAAATGATGGTCTAGATGTTTCTATGAATGTATTTTAGAGGTAAGACTGACTTTTAAATCAGTAGACTTTAGGTAAAGCAGATGTCTGCCGTCATGTGGGTTCGCCTTATCTAATCAGTTGAAGGTCTTAAGAGAAAAGAGACTGATGTTCCCCAAAGAAGGGGGAATTCCTTTCCAGACAATGTTCATGCTCAAGTTGCAGTATCAGATCTTCCCTGGGTCTACATTCTTTGGGCCTACGTTGCAGATTATGAACTTGTGAGCTAATTTCTTAAAAATCTCTCTCGCTTCCCCTCTCTCTCTCCATACACACATACACATGTGCACAGGGTTGCGTATATTAGCCTGGAGAACTCTATGTACATATGCACATCCCATTGAAACAGTGTCTACTTTGAACTATTTTTTTTGTGTTTGTTTGTTTTTTGAGGCAGAGTCTCACTATGTTACTCTGGGTAGAATGCCATGGGGTCACAGCTCATAGCAACCTCAAGCTCTTGGGCTTAAGTGATTCTCTTGCCTCAGCCTCCCAAGTAGCTGAGACTATAGGTGCCCACCACAATGCCCAGCTATTTTTTGGTTGTGGTTGTCATCATTGTTTGGCAGGCCTGGGTTGGATTTGAACCTGCCAGCTCTGGTGTATGTGGCTGGCACCCTAGTTGCTGGGCTACAGGTGCCAAGCCTGAACTATTTTCTTTTTATTTAAAAAACACCACCATTATCCTAGTCACCTAGAATCAAAACCTCAGACTGATCAATTATTTTCTTCTCCCACCTATTTCCACACCCAATCAGCTGCCAAACCATATCATTTCCATACTCTGAATATTGAGAGCACTAATCTCCTCCTTTCCATCCTCATGGGGAGCCCCAAACACCACTCAGCCCTGGTGCATCATAGAATGCATCCCCTATACACAGTGATCAATGCAACAACATGACATGTGACTCAGAGTGATTCCATAGGAGATTTTGAGATTTTATTGATGAGGACTGGGAGAAAGATGACATCTCTTTCTTGGGATCATAGGCTATAAATGTATGTTTGACCATAAATATCTTTTCCTTTTTGTAGAGCATGTCCATTGCAAGAAAGAATCAGTCCACATACAAAACGAAGCAAAGACATTTAGAGTGGCAGGGTGGAGAGAAGCCTGATCTTATTGTCTGTGCTCTGGATCCAGCCATGTGTGAAGCCTGCATTAGACAACCCAGTTAACAAGGCTATAAAGACCTTTTTCTGCCTAAGCTAGTTTGAGCTGCCTTTCTTTCCCTTGCAACTACAGTGTCCTAACAGACACTAACTACAGTGTCCTAACAGACTGTCCTAGAAGGCAAAGACACCCCCTGTGGCACCACATGTAGGTTCTTGAAGATTATAGGCACTCAGTCCATTGGCTGTGTTGAATTCCCATGCTTATCCTTAAAGTACTAGCTATGTTGTGAAATTACGTGTGAGAGGAGGGGAAGAAGTGACAGAAAGGAGCATGTGCTATGTCTGCTGTGATGGCAGCAATAAGAAAGGAGACTTATGCATTAGGAAAATTCCAGTGTGATGGTGGTTTGGAGCATAGTGACCCAAACGAGAAGCAGATCTGCCTTTTATTTCCAATTCATTGATTTAGATCCACTATTTTAATAATGAAAGGAAAAGCAGGACATATTTTTGCTATTATGTGTGGGGCAGCCGTGTTTTGTCTACCTGTAGATCCGTATAAATATTTATGTTACATTTCCTTGCCAATTAACTTGTACTTGTTAATCCCTGCTGAGATTTCATTCACCCGTCAACCAATACTTACTAATTGCCCAACGTAATTCTAGGCACCATGGGAGCTACAAAGATGTGTAATACCCAGACGCTGCCCTCACTTCTTAAATACCTATTACGGTAGCAGCCAAAGCGACTTCATGAAGATAAACTTGTGTTGGAAAAAAAAAAAATCACACCGTCAAGTTATGTAAGTTTCTATTTTAAAATCATCTGGTTCTAATTTACTAAATTTAATGCGTTAGAGCTGATGCCAAAGTGCTACATTTGATTTATGGAAATACTTTAGCACATTTTTCCATCGTGCTCTTATACAATGTATTTACCGCCCTTTTGTTATGGTTAGAAAGATTATGGACCTTAAAAAAAAGCCCTCTTTATGAGCTTGCTGATATTTTATTATAAAATGCCATAAGATGGAATAAGAAGTCTAGTAAACAATAATATTCACTTAGAAGCATTCCACGTGGTTTAGCTTTTTTTTCTTTTTCTTTTAAAAAATATATTTAACAAAGAGATCCATCTGGAAAATGGATGTTTAAAGACTTACACTATGCCAAATCACTTCTTTTCAGGGCAGATAGTATTTTAGGGGAAGGGTGTCAAGGACAGGGATGGCTATTTAAATAGCAGTCATACTGTGTTATACTGCTAACAAAATAATGTTAATACCAAAGGCTAAAAGAATGCCATGGACCTAAACCCCAAGAGGAAGCTTACAAAACATGGCAGTAAAGTGGATTGAATATAAGAATCCCGACATTGGTGCCATTTGTGTAGTGGCCCAGGGCTCACACAAGTCTGCAGGCCAGAGGTCTCTGTTTGAAGTGAACTGCTTCAGTCACTTGCACCCTTCCCAACAGCCTCACCCACTGGATCCCTGTTCCACATAAAGGCAGATGCAGATTCCCTCCAGGTCTGGGGAGTGAAGCATCTTTATGTGGCCTTCCATTCCCTGAGCGCTACCATTTACCTAGCATGGCAGTTCAGCTACCACTCCATGACATTTTACAGAAACATCGAAACCATTGAGGTCAACATTTTCACTGAAGCCTTCCAACATGTTGTGGTTTAGCCAATGAAATCTGCAAAGTGGCTTTTAACGCTGAGGATCAGCTCGTTTTCTTTCTGCTTCACCGTGGCTTTGCTCAGCTTATGAAAAAAGAGAGGTTTTTCACCTCACACCCACATAAAACATGATTGCTGCCTAGGAAATTCCCCCTCTGCCTGGCAGCGTTCTATTTCTCTACACAAAGAAAGCTCATTTCCTTTAACTTTAGACTTTAGACAACTCTTACAAATGAATGGCTACAAAAGCCCTGCCAGTCAAAATGTTTTCTTTCCAACAGGCTCTCTCTTTTTACCTCAAATTATGTGACTTAGGATGCAGGTGTTCAAGTGCATCAGAATGAATATGGAGACTGTCCGCAGCTCAAAGGCCTCAGGGGACTGTGCCTTGTATCCTCTATCTCATGAAAAGTCTGATTGTCAAGGGACTGCATACTGTGGCTCTCTTTTGCCCAGCCAAGCTTTGTTTCCCCAACTCCTTTGCCCTGGAGACTGGTCTTCCTATCTCCCCTTGAAAACACTGCAATAAGAAATGAAAATGTAAAACAACAAAGTAAAAAGGAGCACTGCGATCTTATCCCTCCTTCTGGGGTCTTCCTTAGAATGTCTCCTACTCTACCTCTCCAAGTCTATCCATTCCTCCCTCTATCCTCAGCTCTCAGCTCAAGTCTCACCTTCACCTTGAAGTTGACTCTAGCCCCTATGCATGACTGCTTTTCCTGAATTTGTGCTGTGCTCATAGCCAGTTCCACCCAGTTCAACCCAGGGATCATGGTGCCATTGTCTACCATGCGTAAACCCCTAACAGGTCTTGTCTGGTGGTGAGTGCCTCGTTTTTGCTAAAAACATTGTAGGTCTTAGAAGTAGGCAATCAATCGCCTATTTCAACGGTCTTCTACAGTTTTGGCACTAGGAACCAGTTTTATGGAAGACAATTTTTCCACAGACTGGGGGTGTGAGTGGGGATCTGACGGAGGCAGAACCCAGATTGAGATGCAAGCATTGGGGAACTGCTGTAAACACAGATGACAGTTCCCTCACTCGCCCGCCACTAACCTGCCGTGCAGTTCAATTGCTAACATGCCACAGATCCTGGTACTGATCTACAGCCTGGGGGTTTGGGACCACTCCCTTATGTGACCAAGGCAATAATAATTTGTTTTTACTGAGATATAATTCACATACATAAAATTCTCCATTTTAAAGTATACTCTTTAGTGTTATTCACAAAGTTTCTTGGTTGCAGCCGTCATTGTTGTTTCATGGGCCCAGGCTGGATCCGAACCTGCCAGTTCAGGTGTATGTGGTTGGAGCCTTAGCTGCTTGAGCCACAAGTGCCAAGCCAACACAGAGTTTTATGATTGTCATCACTATCTAATTCCACAATATGTTCATCACTCCAGAAAGAAACTCCATGCCCATCAGCTATCATTACCATTTTCTCTTACACTCCCAAACCTCTGGCATTCACTCATCTAATTTCTCTCTGGAAATACCACTTTATAACTGACATCATGCATTTTTATTTTCAACTCAATTTTAAAGGCTAACACAAACATGAGATTGGCTATTAACATTTTTGTATGTATTTCTAAAGATTACTTCAGTTGCATGAACATGTGTATACATTTAACACTTGCAAGGGAACATGGAGTGATAACAGCCAAAAAATGGTAATAAAATATAGAAAAGGAAAGCAAAATTTGGGGTGAATATTAGTGATGCTCTAGAAGGCTTTTTAGAAAGAGAGGAGAAATAAGGCCCACCAGAGAAAGAAAGATTATTCCTTTGTATTTACCATGTAGGGGTCGTGTGCCAGAGACAGCTAAATGCATCATCTAATTTCTTTAACAGCTAAGTAGGTAGAGATTAATAATCCTACATTATAGACAAGGAACCTCATGCTCAGAATTGTGACTGCCTTGCCCAGGATCACATGGTACGGATTTAGCTGAGCCTTGTTGCTCTCAAATCAAATCCCATTCCAATAACCTTGTTATTGCCTTTGATCATTATCCTTCCATAATATATCCTCAAACTGGTCCCCAAAATGTACCATAATAAGGTAGTTGATGTTTTATGGAAAACAACCAGAAAAAGTGACAGGTATTACATTTTCTGTTCTTGGAAAACAGCCTGGGCAGGGAAGGGGGTGTTCTATGAGACCATTCAGGGTCCTGGTCTGCGTGGCCCCCCATTGTTCACTGGAGAAGCCATATGAGCCTTTAGCCTATCCTGCTCCTAAGGCCAGTTTTATCCAAAAGAAGGAGAAGGGTAGGTTCTGGTTGGCATGGAGCTCTCCAAGTGCCAACGCTGCTCTGTTCTTCCCTGGTTCTAGAAAATTTCACATCGAGAGACAGGGGCCCTGCCTGGTCCTGGGGTGGCCCTGCTGCCAGCACACGGCTGCCTCTGATGTGCTGGTCTCTGAGGACATGGCGAAGTGTCTTCTTGGTCTGTTTTGGTAGGTTCCTGCTCTTTGCTCTTCCAGTCACTGAGGCGTGATGCTCCCAGCCTTCTTCGACTTCTTCCCCTTCTCGTCTCTTCTCTCCCCAGCTGCTCAAGCCACCTCTCCACATGCCAAGGCCACCCCAGTTTTCACCTCTGTGATGGCTAACTTTATGTGGCAATGTAACTGGGTCACAATGTCCACATATGCGGTCAAACATTATTCTGGATGTTTCTGTGAGGACTTTTTTGAAAGAGATTTGCATTTAAGTCAGTGGACTTTCAGCAGCTTGCCCTCCATAATGTGGGTGGATCTCATCCAATCAGTTGTGAATTAAACACATTTATTGAGTCCTCCAGGGCTAAGGTCAACTGAGAGTGACAGAAGATTCCTAGGTGAATGGCCTTAAACAAGATAGAAATTAATTTTCTTTTCATTTATCAGAAGTCCCAGGCTGGTGAAGGGGTTCATAGAGTCTCAGGCCCTTCCTTTCTTGTGCTTTGACATCCTCAACCTAAGGTTCAAGGCTGCTCAGATTCAAGATATCACCTTCCAGCCAGCAGGAAGGAAGGAGGGCGTGAAAGAGAATGTGTCTCATCCCTGGATGGTGCACAGGGAGCCTGTTTTCTTCCATTAGCTGGATCTTGGTCACATGGTTGCAGCTAGCAGTAAGAGAGGCTGAGAAATGTAGTCTGTTCTGGATAGTCATTCCAGGACCGAGGAAGAGGAGAATGAATGTTACAGGACGACTCTTAGTGTTGTCACCAGTACCTGCTGTGTAAATATGTACAGTGGGTGCTCCAACTATTTGATGCCTATTTTGATGGCCTTCTGTTTGTGGTGGGCAGTCATGCTGGGTCAGTAGGTCGCAGATTGCTCTGTCTGATGGTCCAGGGCTCCCTCCTGGCTCTTGCTGCTACAGCTGCCTTCCTGGTATACTGGTGAGTATGGGGCTCAAGTGAAGGGTCCCCTAGATGTCCCTGCCATGGTCAGATTCTCCTCAGCTTTCTCTAACCCACAGCAAGGGCCATAACTATTAGGGTCCTGAAATGGGCCATGAGCCTCTCTCTGCCCAACATTCCACAGGAAGAACTGTTCATATAAACAAAGGTACAATATACACCTAAGGAACAAACTCACAGAAAGAAGGAAGGGCGGAAATGTTAGACTAGGAGAGGTCTGAGCCTCTGCTAGTCTTTTTCCCTCTTGCCCCTTAACCTTGGAGATCAAAGCTGGTATATGAGGGTAAAGGTTTGTGAGATGCTGATTCTAGATAAGAGTGTGAGCCCCATGACAAGCACAGTTGACAGACTGAATTTAATTCGACACACGGTGAAAACGAGACAACTGTTTTCTGGCCTTGTGAATGAATCTCCACATCATCCTCTATTAATTTATTTCTCGATATGGTTTCCAACATCTTTTCCTTAGCACCATAAAGCTAAGGAAAAATATCCTCAAGTGTCCTGAAATGCTAATTGCCAAGAAACACATTCTGAATCGACAGAAATTGGCTTTTGCTACTGTTCCTATGACCAGAAGAGTTCTTGGGTGCCCCCTGCCTCAGCACACCTTTCTCTGATGACATTGGCCCAGTGGGGATCAGTCCTCCCAGGTCCCCAAGAGAGACTTGTTGGCTGAGTCCAGCCACTGCTTTCAGCTTGACAATTATTGTTCCTTTGAGATAAAGGTGTTGGGACTGCATTGTGGCTTCAGCTCTGAGATTCTGGAGGTGGAAGCATCCTGTCACACTCCACCTCTCCTTCCTTTAAACTTCACCATCCCTGTATGTTTCTAAGTCCCCATTTGCAAATCAACTTAACAAGGCCCCAGACCAAATCCCCTGGTTAATAACATTAAAATGATTCTTCTTATTAGACAGGGGAATAAAACTACACACCTGCAAATTCCTTACTACCTTTATAATCATGACCTTGGAATCAGTGTTTCATATTTTAATTTCTCTAGGTACTGTGTCTGGATTTTCCACCTGTAAAAATGTCTCCAGAACTTTGCTGCTATAGGAGACTTCAGGAGATGACGGGTGTGGGAGAAGTGGCTGTTTAATTCAAGCTTTAAAGAAATATAGCCTACAATGGGAAGAATAAGTCCTTTTTTGTTTGTTTGTTTTTGAGACAGTCTCACTCCGTCACCCTTGATAGAATGTCATGGTGTCATAGCTCACAGAAAACTCAAACCCTTGAGCTCAAGTGATCCTCTTGCCTCAGGCTCCTGAGTAGCTGTGACTATAGGTGCCTGGCTAGTTTTTCTACTTTTTAGTAGAGATGGGGTCTCAATCTTGCTCAGGCTGCCTCAAACTCCTGAGCTCAGGCAATCTGTCTTGCTTGGCCTCCCAGAGTGCTAGGATTACAGGCATGAGCCAATGCACCCAGCCAACAATAAATCCTTTAAAAAATAAAGTTAAATAAGAATTGGTTGGCGTTTATTTCGTTATCAATCTTAATTCTCTTTACACGGAAAAGTTCATTCAAATATATTGAATATAGTCAACATTTCAGGAAAGATTACGGTTATAGGGACCAATGAAGGTGTTTTGTTGTGATGGTGGTTTTGTTGAAATCCCCTTTCTTTGTCTCTTGCACTCTATTAACCCTCTGTAGTGGGGACATGTCAGGTTTAATATTAAACACACAGGGATAGTAGAGTCCAAGATATTTAAGTGAAAAATTCAAATCCATACTTGCAGAGGAAAATAACCTTTCTCTTATAGAAGTGATGTCCTGGGGCATCTTCATCTCTCATGGTTCTCTGCCTATTCTAAGACGGGGAGGCCTAATATTGGAACCCCAGTTTTGAAGATGAAAAAATGGAGTCCTGCTTATTTTCCATAGAAGTGATTTGCTAAAGCAGAAGAACCAGTTCAGACCCCACTCCAAGTTTCCCCATTTGAATCCAGTGCCTTCCACTCACTAAGCTCTTTTCTCATAGTCCAAGAAAGCTTTGCGCCTCAGGGACAGGTGCTCAACCATTTTGGGGTTTAGAAACCTTGCAAGGCAGGAAACAAAGCAAAACAAAGAACATGAGGTCTGACAATTGAGTTCACAGACTTGCCTCCGTGCACTTATGTTGGAAGCACTGTACAAACAGCTTTGTACATTTCATAACCTTGGTATACCAGGGTCTCACAGCCGTGTTCATATTAACATGTGGTGGTGTCCAGCTGAGTGGTGTTCACTGTTGTTGTGTTTGTTGTTGTTGTTGTGGTGGTGGTGGTGTATTTTTATGTGCTGTCCTGAGACTGTCAGAGCTTAAATTAGAACAATGAACATTGGATACTTTTTCTTCCATTCTAGAGATACTTTGCTAAGGAGAACATGTTATGTCAATCAGGTTGATGAAAATATCTCAGATTGTATGTGAAGCCCGCACACTGTACCCCATGATTGAATTAATAACACAGCTATGATTCAACAACAACAAAAAAATAAAGAATATCTAAAATAAGAAATAAAAAAAAGACCCTCTTATACTTGTGTCCTGCCCCCAAAAGGTGTACCACACCCCGTGACTCCCCATCCCATACCTCCTTCCCTTTCTCTGCTCTCCACCAAACACAGTTTTAACTCCTTTAAACCATTTAATACTCACAACAGACTTAGGAGCTATAGTCCTGACAAATGAGAAAACTGAGGCTGACGGAGGGTTAGAAACTTTAGCCGAGGTCACACAGCTACCAAGCAGTGAAGGCAGAATTCGGCAGAGTGGAGTTCAGAGATCACTCCCTCAGTCTTTACGCCATGCATGTGCACAACAGCTGATACCGCATATAGAGGATATATTTAAAACAGCAAGAAGCACACACACATGCTAATCTAAACCAAGGTTAAAAATGCATGCAAAAATGTGAATGAATTCGGTGCCTGAATTTGGCCTTGCTACGGCTGGCATAAATTCACAGGCTGGCTCTTTTTAAAATGTTGCACTTTCAAAGACAAAAATTACTTGTATACTAGCTTTTTCAAAGAACAACGATTAGAAAAGCACAAAGGCATAGAGCCCTGATGTACACATGAGGGTTCAGAATCTTGAATTTGAAAGCGTCATTGATTCTGCCATAGGAAATTGTCAGCTAGACCTAATCATATCCAAAGTTTCAAGGAGGAGCTAGTCACAACTAATTGAATAACTTGCCTGAGATAAACCAAGTGGGGAGAGCTTAGTAGGTGCCTAGAGAAGGATCTGTTTTGGGAGAAGCAATGCCCAGGTAGGATTTCGGGAGCAGTCTTCCACGCATGCTCCATCCTCTGTCTACGCCCCTCTGGGATATGGAATACAAAAACAGAGACAGTGTGGCTGGAGCTGGAATGCTGACGATTAGTCAGATGTCAATAGCACGTCCCCTAACGTGATTTCTCACGGCAATCTCTTTAGACAGGCTGTTGTGCTTTTCATAGCTTCCAGATGTTAGAGCCCTGATGCACAAAATTGAAGCAAGTGTAATGGGCTTGATTGTGCAAAATCAGATCGATTCAAATTAGTTTATGAGCCCACTAAGCATTAACAGTCAATGAGTTTACAAGAAATTAAAACTGAACACAGCACTAACTATGGTATTTCATGACACAATGAGGAATGTTACGGCTAAAATAAAAATATTTCATTTCACTTTTATCGAGCAGCAATTTTCAGATCACCCCAGAATATGCTCCTCTGTGAATCGTGGTATTTGCCATTGTGCCTTTTAGAAGCAGAATTCCACTAACACGGGATGTCCACAGTGAGCTTTACTGGGTCACAGGCTTCTGACTGGTCCCCTCCTTCACACACATACCTCGCATCACGCAAGTCAATACATGTAAGAGACCAGGTGTATCACGGGCACATAGTAGGTGTTCCATAAGCAACAGCTTCTTTACCCTATCTCCCACACCACAGCAGTAAAGAAGCCTGTTCTACTTGCTGTAGGAATGACTGGATGCAGGCAAGTATTTTTTAGGCTAAATGGAATCATACACAGTGGCAGTTTTCCTCTGTAAGTTCTTGGGAGGGCAGATTGTGCTGGCTATGTCCAGAAGCTCCCATGAATAATTCACTATTCAATGTTCAAAAATGTCAAGATTCTTTTAAGAAACAAGACATGTTATAAACTTTTCATATGTTCAGTGACACTGAATCAACAACAGAAAAAAAAATGGCTTGACATGACTGTCCACACAACAAAAATAAATAAGCATAGATTTTGGAGCCCAGAAGACCTGGATTTGAATCCTAGTTTCAACACTTTCTACCTAGGTGACCTTGGATAAGTCCCTTAATTTCATATGGAGCCATTTCAAATGGGGAGATTACTTTCCTTGGAACACTGTCACAGTAGGACCTCTGTAAGCTGACCACTCAAGGGACTGTGACAAACTGGTCAACATAAGTAACTAGGCCTCCTGTACTGATAAGTACATGTGGTGCATGTCTGGTTTATAAAAATTAGGTCAACTTAAGGAGGTGGTCAATGTAGGAAGGTGGTTGACTATGGAAGTTCTTTTGTATAAGGATTCAAGATAGGACCTGTAAAGTACTGGTACAGTTTCTAGTGGATAGTAAGCACCTGTGAAATGACATATCATTATGGGTTTTTAAGCATACTCATTAATAACAAGCTTATATTGGATAAAAACAGTAATATCATAGATTTAAAGAGTTTTTTTAACAAAAAGGTATTATTACTGAGTAGAGATCAAATGGAGTTACTTGCGGTATGGATTTGCCCAGTTCCCCTCAGCTTTCCAGTTCTCACATAACAATAATATGCAGTTCTGATTTTCTCCTTAGAGATTTATGAGTATTCAACATATTTTAATATATCTATAAAGAGATTTAAGCTCTTTTTGGAAATAAAGCTGAAGGAGCCATTGATCAGAATTTGACGTGGGAATAATTTCACTGCTGGGCTGCCTTTTTCCAAATATATTTCTCCCCATAAATTGATGGAAAACCCAGTATTTCATTTTCTGAATATTGCCCAAATGAACTGTGGAAGTCCGGCAGAAGTGCTTGATTGTGCTTTCATTAGACTTCTTTTTCCTTTAGGCCATACAGGTGCAATGAAAGAAGAAAGAAAATTAATTAAATTTATGGGCATGTTTATCCCCTCCAGGTGTCATAAAATGTACTGGCTCAGACATTTTTCAAGTAATTAAGCAGACATCTCTGTGTTTCCTAATGAGTTTCTGCCCTTCCCTTTTTAATCTGGTGAGAGATCTCATCACCTGCCCTCTGTCTTCCCTGGATGAGCTCAACCTTCTCCTCCCGCTGCAGGGTGCTAATGGGGCTCCATGGACACCGATATGAGATCCTCTTCTCTGCAAACATCTTTCTAAGGGTTAAGTAATAATCGTACTGGGTGTGGTTGCAGAGGGAAATATGTAATTTAAAATAAACTTGTTTGCCTCTTATGTGTATTGTTGGAGATGTTTTATGTTATTGGAGAAATACAATGATGGAAATTTATACAAATGTTCAAATATATGTTATGTATTATAATAGGTATTACATACATGAGAAGAAAAAATACACAATTTAGTCCAGTCTGGGGCTTAGCTTCACAGATAAGAATTAGAACTGCCTCTTCAAGGATGCATGAGTAGAATTTTGCCAGACAAAGCGGAGGTGAGGAATATGAAACTAATAGATGATCTAATTCATGCCTATACAGGAGAAAAATTCATTTCACTTCAAGTTATAGGAAGTGGATTGAGGGATGAGGGGAGTTTTGGGGTGCTCCAATTGAATGGGCACATTGTAGGGGTGTATGTCACACTTCTTAGGTACAGGACATTACCACAAGAGGGACTCTACCTAACAAATTCAAATATTGCGACTTGGTTGTTTGTCACATTAATCTGAAATTAAAAAAAAAATAAAAAATAAGTGGAGGCGAGAGAAGATTCTAGCAGATGTGAAGACTACATAGAACTACAATTCATCCAGCACTGTTCCAAACACCAAACACCCTCAAGGAACCCTCGGTTTGGGTGAGAAAGCAACGTAATATATGTGGGAAATTACAGAGCTCTAGTCAGTTTCATTACATGGGAGTTGAGTAAAGCAGACATTGGAGAAGTTATAGGAGGGCCAGGGTAGAGTACAGTAAGGAGGGGGAAAGTGGCCCCAAGGAGTGGAGGACCAGCTGAGCCCAGGCAGTGCATAGAGAAAGAAATGGGGCAAGGACTGCCAAGAAGAGAGCATATAACTCAGCATCTGCCGGAGGATGGAAGGAAGTGCTCTCTCTGCAGGGGAAGTCAAGTAGAAACAAGATTAGAGAGGCACAGAAAGGCCAAGGGAAAACAGAAGACTTAGAATCCAGACAGAGAGGTTAGGATTTGAACCTTTGTGTAGATTGTAGATTCCTTAACAGTGACATATAATCAATTCTTTAAAAAGAAAAAAAAACTTGAAGAAATCTTAAAGATCAACTAATCTAAAGTGATCCTCGATTTTTTTCAGAGATGAAGAAATACATTGAAAATTAGTGTTAAGATTCCTAAGATTCATCCGGCAGGATAATCATCAGGATAGCCTGAGCACATGCCTCCTCCAGACCCTCCACCCCCAGCACTCCCCATCTCAGAGGAATCACTCCCTTACCGATAGACTGGCCTGAGGTCTCCCCTGGAAGTGTTTCCTCTTCACTTTCTCTTACTCCTGCCTTAATTCAGATCTCCATTGTTACATTTTTTTATTGCTGCACTTTTATTTTTGTTTAATTTCGGATCAGTATGAGGGCACACACAGTGAGGTGACACTGTTTGCCTTTGTTAGGTAAAGTCCAAGTTGCAGTGCGTCCTTCCTGCAGTAACTTCCTGGGTGACTGGAGGAACATAGGAGTTGTTTAGCTTTTCTCCTTGCCTGCGGGTTCCCCCCATTCCAAGGCATGCTCCAAATGCACTTGAGTAGAAAAAGATTGGGGTACCAAAGCCATCTTCCTGAAATGCATCATTTTATTATTGTCTTCAGGGTAAGGCCTCAAGCTCCTCTGCCCGATCTCCCATGAAAATGATTCTCCTACATCCCTGCAGCAGCGTCCCCTCACCCTCCACCACCGCCCTCACTCTTTGGGTTTCATTCTTGTTTCAGGCTTTGGTCACAGTGTTTTCTCCCTCCGTGATGCCCTCCTTCTCCTCCAAAACTCAATTCTGCAATCGCTTCCCCTAGGAAACATTTAAATCACAATTCTTTTAGTTGTCGTTGACCAAAAGCCTAAACCATTCAACTTAAGCAAAGCCAGAACCAAAGTAAATGAAAACAAAGGGGGCTATCTTGACAGAAAGCATGCTGATGGAGCTAGCTTCAGGCATATCTTGATTTAGAGACATCCCAGTTGTCACATCTCTCTCTGGACCCTGTCTCCCTTCCACACTCCCGTAATATAATGGCTGCATTTCTCAATGTGATTGCAACCAAACTGCAGACAACTGTACCTGGACCAGAGGGGAAAGAGAATTCTTAGGAAAATTCCAGGGGGGTGCCTTCAGTCTTCAGTTGGCCATGCTGAGGTCACGTGTCTATGCCTCTACCGACTGTTGTGGGAAGGAGCATGAGCCGGGGCTATAGTCAAGATCATATGTCTGGGGTTGTTACTAGAAGGTGACAATGAGAGGAGTGCTGAGCTGAGGAAAAACAACAACGGTGCAAGAAGACTTTTGCAACCTGTTGAGGCCATCATCCCCCAGAGATGCTCCTTCTACTCTTTTTTCTACCACTATAGTATCATCTATTTCCTTTTCTAAAAAAAAAAAAAAAATTCATTGACTAGACCCCAAATGTGAAAATCTATAACTGACCAAAAGAGAACAGGGAAATTACCACATCGTGTTAACCGGTTGGTTTCAGATGGGGCAGGCCAGAGCAGAAGCATGCAGGCTCAAGGTCAAAGCCATGTGAGTACGCGCAGCTGAACAGGGCGAGGAGAAAGCAAATACAGCCACGAGGATACAAGCAAGCAGCAGGTTTGAAAAAGTAGCAAATTAGTTAGAAATATCAGAAATTAAGCGAAGAAGGTTATGAACACAAAATACAAAATTTAAGCTTTATGTGTTTGGATACCGGCTGACTGGAAATGTTCTCTAAGTGGCTGGCAAAAATAGGAACTTGACAAATAAGTGTGTGGCAGGTGGGCAGGGTCTGGGGGCAGGAGTGGTGGTGGAGTTCCAGAAAACACCCACAGAAGCTGCGAGCAAGATTGAAAGCAGACTTTTCTGCCAGATGAACTGGAGGGTAAGCCTCATAAAGAAGGACTGAGGGATCCCCCACGCCACGGCCCTTTAATACAGTCCCTGTGGGTTGCGACCCACAGGTTGAGAACCGCTGCTCTAGAGGAACCCCACTGGGGAAGGGAAAGTCAGTGGAAAAGAGAAGCCTAAAGCAGGAACAATGCCTTGGTCACCAGAAGATGATTCTGAGTGCAGCACCAAGCTGGTCATTTGCCTGTGTCTCCCAACCAGGACCCTGGGGATAGGGATGATGGGTGGAAAATGAAAGCGTTTCCTCATTAGAAACCAATGACACCCTGGGGCATAAGGTGTGTTGTGTGGGGACATACTTGATAAAGGTTAAACAGATGTGAGCACAGAAGCATTGCCCCTATTCTGCATGAATCAGAGTATGACCTTCACTGCCCCAGGTCTCAGCAGAACACAGCTGGAGCACGCCAGCATTAGCTCTGTCCCCATGGTCGTGGTGAAGCAGTGGGGTGCCATGCAGAAACCATTGTTCTGTGGCCTCCAGAGCCAGGGCCAGCAGAGTCCCTGGAACCAGACTGAGGGTGGAAGAGGAGGAAGAGTTGGCTGCCACGCTGTGGCTGCGAGGCCAGGTTAAAGTCCAGGGCATATGGAAACCCTCCCAGGGAATCCTTATCTAGGATTAGGGAAAAATCATGAGACTAAAATCCCAACACAGTTCACGGGAACGAGTTTCAGTGAGACCTGAGCTGTGGAAGCATTTGTCACTTCCCCGAGCACAGAGGGAAGGAAGTGGTAAGTGAGTTCTCATAACCATTGAGACACCCATGTCACCTCGTCTCTGAGAGTTAAAAATGTTGAATCATTTTTTGAATATCAAAAAAAACAACAGACAACATTAATATGCTGGGTAGTAAACACAATTACTGCACAGACGAGTTCATGTTCTCCTTAGTTTCTGTAGCTGAAGTTGATTAGAAAGAAAAGTAGAATAAAGGGATTCTTTAAAGAAAAAAATAAAGTGCACAATGAGATCCCCCACCAAGCACCAAAAAAGGTTGGCTTTGTGCCATCACCTTCGTAGCTGTAATACTCTGCCTTTGGGAAGCGGCTGTCCACAGTCTAACAGTCATTTTTGAATGGGCGTCCCTCCTCCATAAAGCATCTGAATCCAGAGAGGACTTTTTCACAGATATAAGGGGAAAATGGGAAAGTGTCTGAGGCAAAATGCAATCTCTGGGTGTCATGGTTAGTGCCGAGAAGACTGTGTTCTTGTGGTGGAGGTCACAGTTCTGCCACTATAGAGGAACTGAATAGCAGGGGAAGAGGGTTTCTTGAATAAAACCCACCCTGACACGTGAGACCACCCAGGATACCTGTGAAACTAGGAACTGAGGAATCGGATGTTTTCCTCTCCAAAATAGACTTCATGGCATTTTTGAAAAGAAAAATTCAGTGAAAATTCTTTATTTTTGACATGTAGATAATTACTAGGCAGAAATCTCTCAAGACTAAATTTCAAAGTGGCTTCCATGCTCGTTTGCTTAGAGTACTATATGTCTGCTTCCTCCTGTCAAATTGTACCGGAAAGGTGCAGGAATAGACACCTAGATCTTACATTAAAGGGGGGTTCATTCAAACCCTTAATCCTGGCTGTTGGTCTAGGTATTCTCTGAGTAAGGAAAGTGTCTGATTCACCCAGAAACCCTCTGCCAAACCAGCCTTACACTGTACCAAGTATATAATAGGCATTGAGTAAATATTTATTAAGATTTAAAAAGATACTTAAAATTTAAATCTTGCATACTTGATTCTCCAGGAATAATTCTTGGGATGGTTACCAGGTATAAAAGTTGAGAAGCCTAGATGTTCTATGCGTTCATTCAATTAAGCAGGTATCTAGGTAATCCCAGGTGAATGGCACATTTGGGGAATATCACTGTAGGTTTCGAGCCATGCAAAGGTAATGATATGATTCTTGCCCAGGAAGAACTCACAATGTTGCTGGGAAGATAAACTTGACTAAAAATTCATCATAATAACTGGCACATTCGAATGGTCAACAAACATAACAAGATGCTTGATTTTATTACCTGCGAGGCAAAAGACAATTAAAACTACGACCAAACACCACTCTATACTCTAGAAGGGCAAAAGAGAAAATGAGGTGAAACATCACAGGATGTGGAGCACCCAGAAATTTCATACACTCTGGGTGGTGTTGGTGGAGGTACTGGAAGAGGAATTAAGGAAGGATAGATACAAAAACTTTAGTAAATTGCTTTTCAGAGTCTATAAAAGCTGCAAGTACATGTATACCATGACCCAGCAATGAGACGACTCCTAGACATAAACCTAAGAAAAACATATACAGCTATGCATCAAAAGATGTGAATTAGAAAGTTTCAGCAGTCATGGGAACTATGCAAATCTTCATCCACTGTAGAACAAACAAATAAATTGTCACAATGAGCATGAGCAATCTAAAACTATACACAATAATGCAGATTATCTAAAAAACCTAACCTCAAACCAAACAACTCAGATGTGAAAGACCACATACAGTATGATTTCATTTACAAGAAGTCAAAAACCGACACAAATTATTTCATGTCAGAATAGTAAATGCCTTGTAGAGCTGTGGGCAATGAACGAGGTTGAAAGGGGCTTGATGGGTGTGTTGGGCGTGCCGCTAACCTTCTGTTTCATAATCTGGGTGCTAGTTGCACAGGTGACTTTCAGTTGTGAAAATTCACTGCTCTCTGCACCTAGGATTTGGCACATTTCTGGGTGAATATTAGACTATTTTAAACATTTTAACAAAAAGTCTGCTTTATATACTGAAAGGGAATTATAAAGAAAGTATTCAAGATTTGTAGACAAGTGGACATTGTAATTTCACACATTGAAGCTCTGTTTTGTGGTCTAAACTTCCAACAGTAACAGATAAAAATTATTAAAAAATTTAAAATGAAAAAGCCATGACTATGTTCTATTTTTTTTTTTTTTTTTGAGATGGACTCTCACTATGTTGCCCTCGGTCGAGTGCCATGGCTTCACAGCTCACAGAATCTGCAAACTCTTGGGCTCAAGCGATTCTCTTGTCTCCCAAGTAGCTGAGACTACAGGCGCCCACCGCAATGCCCGGCTATTTGTTGTTGTTGTCATTGTTTAGCAAGCCTGGGCTGGGTTTGAACCCGCCAGTGGCTGGTACCCTAACCCCAGAGATTTGGGCGCTGAGCCCATGACTAAGTTCTAGTTTGTGCTTGACCATACAAGGAGCTCATCCCTGCCAGCCATGCTGACAAGGAAACTGGTAGAAGTGAAAATCACTGACTCTCCTTGGACCCATTGAAGGAGTGAGGTTTCATGGCTAACCACCAGCCCAAACTTCGGAGAGGCAAGTGCACCTAAGAGACATAGCAGAAAGTTACATACTTCATAAGGTACCAGGCAGAAAGGGCTCAGGGAGGTAGGACCACCGAGTTTCAAACCAGGAAGTAAAGCCTTCCTCCACATAAACAAGTTATGTGAGGAATTAAAGAACTATGTGAAATAAGGAAAAAACAGTGGCTTTAAATTCTTTTGACTATGAGAAGGTTTTGAAGGTTCCTCATCACAGTCTTTCAGTGCAAACAAGAAAAAAAAAATTAAAGAACCATCCTTGTTGTATTAAAACAACAATGAAACAAAAGATTGCCAAAGGGTTGGCCAAGAGAGGAGAAAAATTTGGTCCTAACTCTCCACTGCACACACCTTCCCCTATTGTACATGGGCAAATCCAGTGGGAATCCTCTTGAAAATATCCTCACGAAGACTCAAAGAGTAACTAAGGTCACCATGAGTAACACTCTGCAGACCGTGGTGATGTAACTGCACAGCCTTGGATCAGGGTTACTAAAGAGAAATATGTTGTTTTGAAATGAGGGATGCTGAGGTTATCTTTGTCATTTTTGCACCTACCTAGCACACAGTAGATGCTCAGAAAAATGTTTCCTGAATGAATGAATAAGTGAAAACATGAATGAAAGCTAACAGTGAAGGTAACCAGGCAGCCTGAAAGGAATGATTACAGAAACAGTGTCTGAGAACCTTGCATCTTCCCTGGAGCGCACATCTGGCTGAAGAAAGCATGGAGAACATTCCTTGTCATGGCAAGTACTCCTAACACATTAATAGGAGAGCCCATGACTCAATGGAGATTGAATGAGAGCTAACCCTGAAAGATTCAGAATAAAAGTGTCACTATTTCACAGAGACCAACAAACAAACCTAGGTCTAGAAGGCTCCTGATTGATAAAATGGATTATCACAAAGATATTCAGTAAGTGGAGAGTTTTCTTTGTAAAAAAAAAAGGGGGGGGTAGTAATAGATTTAATAGATTTCTTAAGCCTATCCCATTATGGCTTCCAGTGAAAGAGTCACTTCACTTTATGAGAACCAGAGTTGGGACTATGAATTAATTATGGTAATTTTGAGGTATGTAAGCAAGAGGAGGGCTGTGTGTCTGAATAAGTGAGTGTCTCTTAGTAAGGAACATTTTCTGATGAATAAATCACTTGAAAATTAGAAATTTGTGTCCTCTGGTAATTCCTTCTAAGCCTCCTTTCCTGTGAAATCCCTTTTCAAAATTAGCACACCCAGAAGACATTCATTAAACATTTGTCGAATGGATGAATTTTGATGTGACATTGAGCTACCACCTTAAGTTTAGTATTACTATAAAGTAGTACTCAACGCAGAGTTTCCATGAGCAACTGTTTCTCCATGATTATAAGATTTCAATGAAATTTAATACCTGGCTAAAAGTCATAACGACATAGGCCTACAGGGAATTAGGGGCTGTGCCTCACCAAAGTTCCCTCCCAGTTTTTTTTTTAAAAAAGGCACAAATATAAGATGTGTGAAGTGTGCCCAACTGTGGAACTAGAAATAGTCCACAAAAAAAGGTAAAGAGTACAATGTCCTGCTACATGAGAATATATAAAAGAATTAATTAAGCAAGCTGAGGACATAATGGAAGGTAATAAAATCATAAAATGGTACACGGGTAGTAAATATGGTATTATTAAGAAAACCCTGGAATCTTAAAATGAGGGTGTACCCTTTGAATCTTGAGTATTTTGGCATCACACCAAGAAATTTTAGCTTCTCAAAGTGGGAAATGATTTACACAACTCACAGTCAACTAGGCAATATCAATTAAAACATTGACTAATTTCAGAAGAAATTAATAAATTCCTGTACAGGAGCGAGATAAGAAGCATATAATATTTTTATGTCCCATTCCTTTTAGCTTTAAGTGAAATCAGTTCTTCCCAGGGCAGGCATGATCGCTCATGCCTGCAATCCCAGCACTTGGGGAGGCTAAGGCTGGAAGAGCAGTTGAGGCCCAGAATTTAAGACTAGCCTGGACAACCTGGCAAAGCCCTATCTCTAAAAAAAATAAAAAAATAAAAAATAAATTTTTATTAGCCAGCCTGAGAGGCACACATCTGTAGTCCTAGCTACTCAGGAGACTGAGGCAGGAGGATTGCTTGAGCCTAGGAGTTGGAGGCTACAGGGAGCTCCGGTCACCTCACTGCACTTCAGCCTAGACAACAGAGTGAGACATTGTTCCCCTCAAAATTCTGTTATTCCCAGAATATAGCCATTGTTCCATTAATAGAGACAAATACAGAACTAAAACACCATGAGGCAACTTTATGATGGATTTGGAAAGCCTGTGTGTGATATCAAGTCAAACAATCTTAGAGCTGAACAACCTATAAAACCACAGTACAAGCTCTCATTTGAAATAATCAGAAAATTGAGACCCAAAGAGATTAAGTGTCACACAACTAACAGAAGGCAAAGACTTGCTAAAATCTAGACCCGCTGAGTCCCCACTTATAAGTTCTTTCTACATGGGTTACTTGACCATCACAAAGCATAAGACACAAAGCTGGGAGGGAGGCCAATGTGCAAGTATTGAACCTCCAGAAAAATGTTATTTCTGTCCCTCAACCAAGGGCATTAAAATCTTTGATTTCATGTGATATAATTTCATGTAAGCTTACTAAAACTAGATTTTGGGAGGGTCAGGAATATAATTTTAGCTGTTTATTCTAGAAATTTTCAAGCATATACCAAAACAGAACAGTATAATAAAACTGCCATGGACTCACCATCCACCTTCAGTCATTACCTCACAGCCAGTCTCGTTATATCTATTTCCTACTTAATCCTATCTCCTTCCACAATAAAGTTTTGAAGCAAATCAAAAGTATATTTGTAAATACATCACCATCTCTAAATGTAACTAAAATGCTATTATCGCACTAAAGAATAATAATTCTGGCTCAGAGCCTGTAGCACAGTGGTTATGGTGCCAGCCATATACACTAAAGGTGGTGGGTTCGAACCAGGCCTAGGCCAGCTAACCAACAATGAAGACTACAATAAAAAATAGCTGAGCATTGTGGCGGGTGCCTGTAGTCCCAGCTACTCAGGAGGTTGAAGCAAGAGAATCGCTTAAGCCCAAGAGTTTGAGGTTGCTGTGAACTGTGATGCCACAGCACTGAGGGCGACATCGTGAGACTCTGTCTCAACAACAACAACAAAAGAATAGTAATTCTTTAACATCACTGTAGAAGTCAATCTTCAAATTTCCAATTATTCCAATGTTCACATTTCCAAATGTCACAACTTTTAGAATTTGTTTTCAACTGGGTTTACAATTAAAAAATACAACAGATGGCTCGGTGCCTGTGGCTCAACGGGCTAAGGCACCAGCTACGTACATCTGAGCTGGTGGGTTCGAATCCAGCCCGGGCCCGCCAAACAACAATGATGGCTGCAACCAAAAAATGGCCAGGCATTGTGACGGGGGCCTGTAGTCCCAGCTACTTGGAAGGTGGAGGCAGGAGACTCGTTTGAGCCAGGAATTGGAGGTTGCTGTGAGCTGTGATGCCACAGCACTCTATCCAGGGTGATAGTTGAGGCTCTGTCTCAAAATCAAAAACAAAAAACAAAAAAATACAACAAACCAGGTAGATGACAATGCTTACACGTTGTGGTGCACCAAATTATCAATTATATCCATATATCTGAATGACCCTGGGTACGGTGCCACACAGAGAAAATGAAACGAATGCTGCCCTGTCACTGCATGAAAGTGTTCTGATAAGTCATGGCAGGGCTTAGATAGCGAACACTGCAGGAGAAACTATGCAGGGAGAACCAGCTGAGCTGGCATCGGGGGCTTGAAATCCCAGCACAGCCCCAGCGAGAATGTTGTCCCATACAAACTATTGCACTCTCTGGGGGTCAGGCTCTTTGTGGGTATCAAAACCAAGATGGCCTCTGAAGCCCCTCCCATGCCCTCTAGTCAACGATTCTAAATAGGGTCAACCCATTCTTGTATAATATGCAGAGCTTCAATAGCGTCACTTCACTGTGACTTGAAATGTTGAAAACGTGCTTCATCTGCCACACAGTTACTGAAGAACAAAATCCCAAAGTGGTGACTGTTGCTGTTTCCTATTAAATTTTTGTCTAATGGTGGGGCTCTGTGACAATGTCATTTGCTGTTGCAGAGGGCAGCATTTAGGAGGAGCACCAAGCAAGCAGGGCTGACCTCGGTAAGGAAGGGCTGCAGAACTAATTGGACCGTCTCTGCTGTATGGCACGCCTGAGGGTAATCAGAGAGAGCCGAACCAGCGCCCCTGTAGGTCGGCTAGATTCAGCAAATAAAAACACAGCGTGACGGTGTGATCAGCTAAATGCGAGCTTCAGATAAACAATGAATAATCTTACACTAAAATTTTATATACTTTGCAAATATATTCTCCCATTCTGTACGTTGTCTATTTATTCTGCTGATTATTTCTTTCACTATACAGAAGCTTTTAAATTTAATGAAGTCCCACTTATCTATTTTTGTTACTGCTGCATTTGCCTTCGGGATCTTTGCCGAGGCCAAGGTCTAGGAGAGTTTTTCCTATGTTTTCTTCTAGAATTTTTATGGTTTCATGTCTTACATGTAAGTCTTTTATCCATCTTGAATTTATTTTTGTATACGTGGAGAGAGAGGGATCCTGTTCATTCTTCTGCACGTGGCTGTCCAGCTTTTCCAGCACCGTTTATTGAACAGGGTCTCCTTTCCCCAGGATAGATTGTTGCCTGCTTTATGAAAGATCAGTTGATTGTAGGTGGATGGTTTTATTTCTGAGTTCTCTGTTCTGTTTCAATGGTCTACGTCTCTACCTTTACACTAAGACCATGATGTTTCTCCCCTTGTAGTGTAATTTGAAGTCAGGCATTGTGATGTTTCCAGATTTGTTCTTTTTGTTTAGGATTGCTTTGTCTGGGCGGCTCCTGCAGCTCAGTGGGTAGGGTGCTGGCCACATACATCGAGGCTGGCAGGTTCAAACCCAGTCCGGGCCAGCTAAAACAACAATGACAACTGCAACAACAACAAAAATAACCGGATGTTGTGGCAGGCGCCTATAGACCCAGCTACTTGGGAGACTGAGGGAAGAGACTTGCTTAAGCCTAAGAGTTTGAGGTTACTGTGAGCTGTGACGCCATGGCTCTCATGGGTGAGAGCTTGAGACTCTGTCTCAAAAAAAAGAGATTGCTTTGGCTATTTGGACTCTATTATACATCCAACAAAGGGCTAGAACCCCAAATCTATAAGGAATTTAACCAAATTGTCAAGAAAAAAACAAACAACCACCGTAAAAAGCGGGGAAAAGACAAACAGAAGTTTTTCAGAAGAAGATGGACAAGTGGCCAAAAACACATGAACAAATGCTCAACGTCACTCACCACCAAAGAAATGCAAATTCAAACCACAGTGAGACACCACCTTACTGCCAGAATAGCCATCGCTAAAAAGTTGAAAAACAACAGGCACCGGCCTAGATGCAGAGAGAAAGTAGCACTCACTACCCACTGTTGGTGGGACTGCAAATTAGCAAAATTTTTATGGAAAACAGTACAGGGATTCTTTAAGGAAATTAATGGAGATTTACCATTAAATCCAGCAATCTCACTCTTGGACATCTACCCAAAGAGAAAGCAGTCATTTTATCAAAAAGACAACTGCCCTTGAGTGCTTATTGCAGCAAAATTCACAACTGCACGTCTTTTGCAGCAACTTGGATGGAACTGGAGAGCACTGTCTTAAGTGAAGCATCTGAGGAATGGAAGAACAAACGCCGTGCGTGTGTGCAGCTTTAACAACTAGGAGCTAAACGATGAGCACACACAGGTGTAAAGGACACTAGTAACTAAGAAAGGACGGGGGAGGGGGTCATGGGGATGAAACCTCCCTCCTGGGTACAATCAACACTATTCTGGTGGTGAGCTCACTAAATGCCCTGGCTTAAGTATTACACAAGGTATTCATATAACAAAAATGATTGTGCACCCTTAATATTTTGAAACAAAAATAAAATAGAATAAAATTTTACATGCTTTTAATTCTACCAATGTTCATTGTTTATAGGGATTTTAAATTTCATTGGATTTCTGTATTTTATCTGGCAGTCCCAACTCCCTGGCATTCGTGCACACCCACACAAGCAAACCCACATACGCACACAGCCCAGAATTACTACATGGTTTTCATATGCTCTGAGTTTGACACTAGCTAGAAAAATATGACCCACATTAGGGATGCCATTTGGGAGGAAGTATACACAATCCTCTAAATTAAAATAAATTATTTTATCTTTATTTGTTTATCTTATCCAGAATTCAAAATTCATATTCAAAATAGCATGTGATACCTTTTTGGTAAACCAACTTAGTTACTTCGTTTATTACTAAAGTGCATAATAGTTTTTTTCCAGAGAGAAACTAAATGATTTCTATTTGACAAGTAGGTTTTATGTGGGTGTTACATGAGCATCATTTAATGTACTCCCCCATGATGATGACTAAATCTATTTGATAAAAATGTTCAAGCTCAGAAAGGTTATGTTATTTTCTCAAAGAAACACAGCTATCAAGTAGCGGATCTAAAACTAAAGAGGAGATCCAAGAATTACAAATCCATCCTATTACCTCCCACCATCTCTTTCCCTCACTCCCAAGAGATAAGATATTTAATGATCAGTGTATTAACAGTCACCGCTTACCAAATGTTGATTACATGCCAGGTATAAGTACTAAGTAGTTTATATACTTTACATTATTTAATTCCTATAGTAATGTGAGATGTTAATTGTAACCCATTTTACCCGTGGGTGGAAAGATCTGAGGCTCAGAGAGGTTTGGTAGATTGTTCATGGACCAATAGCTGGTACCTGAAAGACCTATATTTAAATGCATGTGCTAGAGGTACAATATAGTCTATTTATCATTTGTCAGGACTGTAACCATCTGTAATAGCATGAAAGAGGAATAAGATCCAGGGATCATTATGCAGCAAATCCTTTACACAGGCTATTTTATTTACTCTTTGAAATAACCAGAGAGATAGAAAATTTATCAAGCGCTTTCTGTACCTCAGCTCCGGGTTCTAAGTGCTGAGGGCACAACAATGTACAAAAAGCACAAAAATGCCCATCCTCCACCATGCTTACATTCTAGTAGAGGAGATAAGTGAGATTAAACAAGGAAAACATCCAGGCTGTAGAGACTGATAAGTGCTATGAAGAAAATAAAACAGAGGACGGCAGGTGTGGGGAACAGAGGGGACAGAGCATAGCTGGACACTTTAGAGCGTCTAGAGGAGACTGTAGTGAGCAGACCACATGTGAGTTGGTGTTGGTGGAGATGAGGGAGCAAGTCATGCAAACATTCCAGGCGGAGGTAACAGCAAGTGCAAAGGCCCCAAACACACCTGGAGTAGTGGAAGAACAAGGAGGGCAATGTGGCTAGAAACAAGTAAGCGACAGAGACACAATGCTAGGACACTGTGTGTGTGCATGGGTGTGCATGCATGTATACACCTGTGAGTGTGAGGGACACAAGTGGGAGTGTGTGTGTGTATGCATGCATACGCCTGTGAGTGTGAGGGACATGGGGGAGTGTGGGTGTGCATGCATCTATACACCTGTGAGTATGAGGGACACAGTGGGAGTGTGTGTGTGCATGCATGAATATGCCTGTGAGTGTGAGGGACACAGGTGGGAGTGTGTGTGTGCACACATATATACCTGGGAGTGTGAGGGACCCAGGTAGGAGTGTGTGTGTGCATGCATGTGTATGCCTGTGAGTGTGAGGGACTCAGTGGGAGTGTGACTGTGCACGCATGTATATGCCTGTGAGTGTGAGGGACACAGTGGGAGTGTGTGTGTGTGCATGCATGAATATGCCTGTGAGTGTGAGGGACACAGGTGGGAGTGTGTGTGTGCATGCATGCATATGCCTGTGAGTATGAGGGACACGGAGGAGTGTGTGTGCACACGCATGTATACACCTATGAGTGTGAGGGACACAGGTGGGAGAGTGTCTGTGCACGCATATATATGCCTGTGAGTGTGAGGGACACAGGAGAGTGTGTGTCTGCATGCATGTATACGCCTGTGAGTGTGAGGGACACAGGTGGGAGAGTGTGTGTGCCCACATGTACACGACTGTGAGTGTGAGGGACACAGGAGGAAGAGTGTGTGTGCATGCATATATATGCCTGTGAGTGTGAGGGACACAGGTGGGTGTGTACACATGTACACACCTGTGAGTGTGAGGGACACAGTGGGAGTGTGTGCGCATGCATGTATATTCCTGTGTGAGGGACACAGTGGGAGTGTGTGTGTGCACACATGTACACGCCTGTGAGTGTAAGGGACAAGGTGGGGTGTGTGTGTGCACACATGTGTGCACCTGTGAGTGTGAGGGACACAGGGGGGAGTGTTTGTGTGCATGCATGTATATTCCTGTGAGTGTGAGGGACACAGGTGGGAGTGTGTGTGTGCACACACGTATACACCTGTGTGAGGGACACAGGTGGGAGTGGGTGTGTGCACGCATGTATATTCCTGTGAGTGTGAGGGACACAGTGGGAGTGTGTGTGTACACATGTACATGCCTGTGAGTGTAAGGGACAAGGTGGGGGTGTGTGTGTGCACACATGTGTGCACCTGTGAGTGTGAGGGACACGGGGGGAGTGTTTGTGTGCATGCATGTATATTCCTGTGAGTGTGAGGGACACAGGTGGGAGTGTGTGTGTGCACGCATGTATATTCCTGTGAGTTTGAGGGACACAGTGGGAGTGTGTGTGTGCACACATGTGTATGCCGGTGAGTGTGAGGGACACGGTGGGAGTGTGTGTGCACACATGTATACACTCGTGAGTGTGAGGGACACAGGTGAGTGTGTGCACGCATGTACACGCCTGTGAGTGTGAGGAACCAGGAACAGTGAGGGACAGCAAGCAAATGAAATAGACATTGTAGGGCATAACAAGGCTTCGGCTTCTCCCCAACTGAAAGAGGGACCTCTTACTGTAAACAAATGGCATAACTTACTTTCTAATATTTAATATTTTTACTTTGCCAAGTTACAAATAAGCTGAAGGGGTGAAAAAGCAGAAGCAGGCAACAAAATAGAAATCCATAGCAAAAATCCAGGCACTGTGGATGGCAACGAGGTAGCATGCAGGTGCTGAGAAGTTGCAGCACTTGCTAATAGAACAGATGCAGGATGACCAGGATTTAATCCTCCCTTTACAGATGAGGAAACTGAGACTCAGGAAGCTTAACTAAGCTAACTTTCATTAGCACAGAAGAAAAATAAAGAGTGGCAGTGGAATTTAAGCACTGATCGGCCTAACTCTGAAAACATATATTTTTCATTATATTTTCATTGTTCCCTAAGTGCTCATAGAAAAAAATTTAAATTTCCTTTAAATATGCAGTGAGATTTCAGCAAATTGTAATGCAAAAAGACAACAGCTTCCAGAAGGGTTATGTCTCAAAGTCTGAAAGTAGGTCTTTAAAATGTGGAAGGCCTTGTTCCCCACAGAAATGTTTATGCATAGTCATTAGTTTCTAGGTCTACCTGTAAAAATCTGTGTACCCCAAATTCTAACTGCCTCACTATTGATACATTTAATTAACAATATAGTAGAAACCAACTGTGTTGCCATGTTAATAATTAATCAATACAAAACTAATAGGAAACATTCTTAATTAATTTTTAACAGTGCTATAGGGGGTAAAGCAAATTGTATTGAGACAGATCAGAAGGTAACAGAAACATGGTGAAGACTTAATAGAAGTCTTCTAGAAATTTTTAAACACATTACAGGTGGATGCTATTGGTGTACTATGCCAATGTCACTTTTATGTAGACATTTTGGATTTTCTTTTCTTGGATACAGATTGGCTTCTACATGTGAACCATAACTGGGGTTGTCTCTTTCCTCTCAGATCAAAAAATTGCAGGGTTGGGCGGTGCCTGTGGCTCAAAGGAGTAGGGCGCCGGCCCCATATGCCAGAGGTGGTGGGTTAAAAAAAAAAAAAAATGCAGGGAAAGGGATAGTGGGAAAAACAAGAAAGCAGGCAAGTATTTATCTATGTGGCTGAATTAACTGGAGAAAGTTTTAAGAAAAAGGAGGAGACCAGTGTGTATTTGTGTTTCTGTAAAAAGGTACTGATTTATGATGTCATTAAGAAATTATAGAGAACAAATCCAGAAGAATGCTGTAAATGTCACAGGGGAAGAGAATTCAAATCAGAGAATTCCTGGCACTGGTTACCACCTAACCCAACCACCCTGAAACATTAGGTTATTGTCCCAAACAGCCTTAAGGAAGCCTGGAGCTCAGAGTTCCACGGGAACATGGTGGGGTGTGGGAGGGGGCCCACAGATTGAGTTCTGAAGAATGACAGGAGTTAGTCAGTAGGAGGGGAGCTGTAGGCAGAGGAGGAAGTGTACAAAAAGTTACAAAGGCCACAGTGCACCACCAGCTGACAGCTTCCAGGCGTTTGTTACAGTGAAATCCATAGGTAAATACTGAGGCCAAATCCCAGGCAGGAATTCAGGAATCTGATCGTAAAGGTACAAGGAGTTTTGAATTTGACTGGAAAGAAAAGTTTGAGAAGGACCAAGACATTGTCACTTTTGAATCCCTCAAAAGGTGAAAAGAAAGAAAGAATGGACAGAGGAGGGGAGGAAAGCCTGGGAGCAGTAAGGAGAGTGAACCTGAGTGAGGTGAAATCAAAGGCAAATAAAGGAAGAAAGAGTGAACTAAGGGAGTGGAGAAAATAGAGAGGTGAGATCAATCCGAGGGGTATCAAGCAGTTAGGTATGTAGGGCTTGGTGACTAGCTTGGAAGTTGACAAAACATGGCATTGAAAGTCTTGTAGCCTTAATCCCTGAACCTGCTCCTGGAGCTCTTAGGAAAGTTACTTCTCTTTGCTCAGCCCACAGTTACTCACCTGTAAACTGGCAACCCAGTTAAGTACCTTCCAGGGGATGCTGTGAAAGCACCCAGCGCAGGGTAAGAGCTCTGCGATGTGAGTTACTACTCTTCCGTTACTCGGGGAGTAAGGAGAGACCTCCGGCCAGAGAGGTGTAGCGATTACCCCAAGTGTGAACAAGAACGAGTCAGGGCATGAGCTCAGCTTTGAGATATCCAGAGTTTCAGTTTATTCTGAGATAGTGTCGATTGTAGCTGGGACTCTAGGCTTGGAAAGCTCAAGAAAGGTGGAAGTGGGAGAAACAGCAGCGACTAAGTGAAACTTGAACTCTTATCAGGAAGACTATGAGAAATGAGAAAGGAGCAAAAAGCATCATCGTATTGAAAGGCAACCGCAGTGGAGACGCTGCAGAAGGGGATCTTAGACACACAAGAAGAATGACGAGGAGGATGTTATCCTGCCACCCAAAGACGGGACAATGAGACCAACCATCACGGTGCTCTTAATTTCTGAATCTAACCATTAAACAATTAGTATATGATCATGGACATTGATTTCATTATGATGCCAGTAAATTTTGAATCATAACCATTCTCTATCTTATCTCATTTTACCTATTAGTTTCTGTTTACTTTGTTTATGATACGCATGACATTTAAAAGGAAGAAAATGTAATTATTTTGAAAATGAGTTAATGATTCTCATTTTTCAGGAAACCACACTAGTCTAACTTCCATTATTCAGAATTAGTCAGGTTTTATTGTATAATGTGAGCCAACTGAATTAAAGTGAACATTAGAATCAAATCCCATGGCATTGCTGGTAATTTCCAAGCACGCACAAGGTACTCACATGTACAGAATAGTAATTCTAACAAAGTCCACTTTACATATTCAGGAGCAGCATTTGGATCTGAAACATTTAAACTAAGTATATGTTTTGGAAATACAAGAAAATCAAGATAGGAAAAGATGTGTTGGAAAAATAGTGAACACAGGAAAAGATAGGGAGATTGCAGGCTAATCCATTTTTCAGGCTAATCCATGTTTTTCCAGGGCCCTGGGAGTTGGAAGGAGGAAGAGGGGTTAACCTGACTGTGTAGACACTGGCATTTTGGGCTAACGGTTGGGATTCTGGGGGCAGGCGATCGTAAAAAGACTCCTGGGGAAAATCTTAACGACACACATTGGAACTGATGTCAGCCCTCAGGAGAAGACTTCTGAACACGATCCACGCACTTTCCTCTCAGGAAACACTTTGGGCAAGCTTATCCCTCCACAACAGTTGTCTGAAAAGAAGGCCAGGAGCACAGCGCAGAAGACAGGCACATAGGGACATGGACCACGTGGAGAGTGAAGAGGTGCAGAAAGATGCTCATGGGCGCCTGGCTTCTGCCAAGATGTCCTGATTCTTGTTGTTTTGCGGTGTTTTTAATCATGGCAAAATATACACTGCACAGATGTTACCATGATAGTCATTTGCAAGCATAGCATGTAGTGGGATATTTTTTATTTGTGAAAATTTCAGAGGTACAAGGGCACTTTTGTTTCATAGATACACTTCATAGCATATGAAGTGCTGAGGTCTGGGCTTATTGTATCCCTCACCAAATATGCCCACGGTACCGTCAGTAATTCAGCACATTGACACTGCCGAGCAACCATTCCTGCATCCCTCTCCAAGATGATTTTGCTTTCCTAAACAGAAGCTGTGCCTCTTCAACAATAAGTTTCCATCCCTCCCTTCTCCCAGTACCTGGAAACCACCATTGTGCTTTCCGTGTCTATGAATTTCTTACTCTAGAGAGCTCACGTCAGTGGAATCATGTGTCTGTCACTTTTTTTTTTTTTTTGAGACAGAGCCTCAAGCTGTCACCCTGGATAGAGTGCTGTGACATCACAACTCACAGCAACCTCCAATTCCTGGGCTCGAGCAAGTCTCCTGCCTCTGCCTCCCAAGAAGCTGGGAGCATAGGCTCCCGCCACATCGCCCGGATATTTTTTGGTTGCAGCCATCATTGTTTGGCGGGCCGGGCTGGATTCGAACCCGCCAGCTCAGGTGTACGTGGCTGGCACCTTAGCCTGTTGAGCCACAGAGGCTGAGCCATGTCTGTCATTTTGTGACCAGCTTATTCCACTCTGTATGCTGTTGTGAAGGTTTATCCATATGGTGGCTTGTATCAGAATTTCATGCCATTTTAAGGCTGAGTAATATTCCATTTTAAGTGAATACCACATTTTATTTATCCATTCATCTGTTGATGGGTATTTGGGCTGTTTCTACATTTCGCTATTGTGAATAATGCTGCTATGAACATTGGCATACAAATATTTTTCAAATAAAGTACCTTTTTTTTTTTTTTAACTTTTGACTTTCTCGGCCATAGCTGTTTGTTCCAACTGTCTTAGGACAATGAGAACTTTCCATTTTTAGACGTGTTTAAGCTAGAACTGTTTATTTGTCCATGGTGATTTGTATAAGAGATTTTTGTACCAAATAGAATAGTGGAAAATTGACAAATTATACACCTAGAAGATTTTTTTGTTTTAATTTACAGGTTAATGAGAGGGAACAAACATTTGTAGGTTACAATGTTTGTATTTGTTAGAGTCCCTCTTATAATTGTGTTCCACACTCAAAAGGTATGCCATATATGCTTATGTTGTGCCCATTAAGTGGGAGAACACTCCCCCTTTCCCCTTCCTTATTCCCCCTCCCCCAACTTGAATTGAATTGAGTTTTCCTCCTTTGTGAGTGTGTGTTAGATAATCTCCTGGCTTCATATTAGTATTGAGTATACTGGATACTTGCTTTACCATTCTTGTGATACCTTACTAATAAGAATGTGCTTCAACACCATCCAGGTTAATATAAAAGATGTGAAGTTTCCACCTTTTTTAATGGCTGAATAGTATACACATTGTATAATATACAGCTGTAACATACATATACCAGTTTGTTAACCCATTTCTGGGTTTATGGGCATTTAGGTTGTTTCACATCTTGGATATTGTAAATTGAACTCCGATAAACAATCTAGTGCAAATGTCATTATGATAAAATGAATTTTTTTTTCTTCTGGGTAGATGCCTAATAATGAGATTGTAAGATCAAATGGAAGGTCTATTTTGAGTTCTTTGTGGATTCTTCATACTAGAAGATCTTTTTTAAGAGTGTAGAATAGGAAAACTTTCTTTTTCTTTTGGAGACAGAGTTTTACTCTGCTGCCCTGGGTAGAGTGCCATGGCGTCATCATAGCTCACAACAACCTCAAACTCTTGGGCTCGAGCAAGCCTCTGGCCTTGGCCTCAACGAGAGATGTGGTCTCTCTCTTGCCCAGGCTGCTCTCGAACTCCCGAGCTCAAGCAATGCACCCGCCTTGGTCTCCCAGAGTGCTGGGATTAGAGGCATGAGCCACCGTGCCTGGCCTAGAATAGTAAAACATTTTATGAACCTATCTATACTATCACAGTGCTATGCTCACATTGTAGAGGAAGAAATTGAGTCAAAGATATTGGCAAAGTATCAAAGATATTTGAGCAGCAAAGAGTGATTTGCCAGGACTGTTAATTGTGACTTCCATTTTTCTTTTTAGAGACCACTGGTTGTTCATTTTCCTTTTTAAATGAAGCTAAGAATTACTTACAATTTTGTCCCCAAACTTCATTTTCCTTTCTAAATTACCCAAACTCTTACAGTTCCCCCAAAATACGGCCAGACACCAATAACAAATTTATTCACATATTGGATAGGGAGCCCCTCAAATGGGGTGAAATTAATACTCTCCCAAATTCCATTGATTTATATGCCACTATCCAAAATGAGATTACCAGGAAGGACTATTTTAAATTTAAATAAATGCTGCCTTAGGTGGAATAACTTACCCTGAGCCTCACATTTGTAATCAATAGGGAACTCTCTGGCTGCATCTGATTTTTCACATATTTCAGCTAAGTCAGAAATCCTAATGCAAAAATCTGCTCCGTTACGTGGATTGGTGAACTGCCTAGAGGGTTCTGGGTCCATTAAGCAATGGATAGATTACCAAGAGACACAAATATAATGTTTTTGTCTCCAATGGAGACATTCTTACTCCAGGATTATTCGTGTGATTTCTAGAAAAGCAGTTACTGTTCAGTTTAGGATCACACCTGGAAATTAATAAAGAGTAAGGGATTTCTCTTGATATTAATTCAAAGTTCTAAAACCAAAACCAATTACACATGCACCTTTAAGACTCTAGATTCTGGAGCTTCCAGTGAGAACGTTTTAGAATTTATCCATTCAAAGTCCCAGAGAGAGCACATAATAGGGGATATTGCTTATTCAGAGCACGAAGGGCGACAGCATCTGGGGCCAAGTTATAGACCCGTCAGTTAAATGACAGACATGTTACACCCTGGCCATGGCTGAGACAAGACATCTATGCATCACCCCTTGTCTCACCACTTTGGAGCCACAGCCCGGCAACATATGCCAGGGATCCCATCCACAGTGTGATAAATACGATCCCACCAACTGCTACAAATTCATTCAGATCTATTGCCGGCTTCACACCAATCAGGACTATGGCACTGTGGATTAAAAAAAACCAAAAACAATTGATACTTTTGTAATTAAAAACTGTCAAATAAGATGTCAGCAATGCTGAGCGGCGCATAGTGGTTCAAAAAACAATGGCTATGCCATGCCATGTTTGTACGCAGAGGAAAATAAATGGCCCAATCATAAATCAGTCTTTTATACGATTCTATGGCATAAAAATCTAACGAATATTCTCAAGAAAATTTTTCTTCTGAGTCAAAAGTGGAACAGAGCATTTTTAAACCTAATGTGAAATATTAATGGCTTTTTTCCTTTTACTCCTTTCGGCTCCAATCTCTGCCATCCTTTCCCTATAAAGGGTAGAACAAAGTCATTCTGCCCTTGCTTCTGAATCATATGTGTCCTCCATAACACCTGAGGCAGTGAAAAAAGATGAGGAAATGACAGTATCTGGTCGCAGTGATTTTTACCACATTGTGGTAGAGATATTTAGCATCTCAGGAACAGAGTTAACTCTTCCCTGTCCTCTGAGCTCTGTAACACCTGGGCTCCACACTCCCATACAGGTGTATCCGATCTCTTTGGTGTTAAACCTCACGCACTCATGCAGAAAGGGCAACCCTCCCCAGCCCCTTGGGAACCAGATATCATGGGTGACTCTGCTCTTTGGAACACTCATCCGCTCATCCATTTTTCGTTCATTCATTCAGTGATATACAGGAGATGAATTTTTAGGAACCTCCTAAGTCAGTTATAAACTGTTTGCAGCCTACAGTTGTTGGTGGTAAAAGTATGAAAATTCAAAAAAGCTATAACCAGCTCTCAGCTCCCTACCGGAACCTAGCTGTTAACATTTACCAACACATCATTCCATTTATTCATCAGATCCCAAATGAGTATTTACCGTGGGCCAAGTACTGTACAACTGGGAACAGCAACAACAGTAATCTTCAATGCTTTGGGGCAAAGGCAAACAACTGGTTTAAATAAATGCACAATTTAAAAAAAAATAAGAAGAAGAATAAGTAAAACAAAGAAAAAACAGATGTTCTAACTGAGAATAAAATAAAGTGTAAAGCCCTCTGCAGAGATAGCGGAGTCCTGTGGTGTAGGGGGCTGACTCTGGAGCCAAGCAGCCCAGGGTGTAATTTCAAACTTTCTGCTACACAATATACAGTAGACAGCATGTGTGTGCTGATAGTATAAATTTGGGAACATTATTGAACATCTCTGAAGCCTCGGTGTCCTCATCTGTAGAATAAGAATGTTAGTAGAACCTCTTTCATAGGATGTTGCAGGGATTTAAGGAGCTAATCCAGATAAATATGTATAGCTCCAGGACCTGGTGTATGTTTTGAGCTAACCCAAGTGAATGTTAACTATAAGTACTATAATGTAAGACCAAACATAGGAGTATAAAAACCTGAGCCTGATGAAGACCTGAAGAAAGACTTCCAGCCAGAAGAGAATTCAAGTGCAAAGCCTTTGAGGTACAAACAAGTCTTGGTAAAAGAACTGGCTGAAGGCCTGGGTGCCTGGAGAGTGCTGCAGCCCTCTGCGGCCCTCTCGGAGGTAGAAGCTGGCAGAGAACAGCATGGAAGGTGATACCAGAATTTCAGGCTCTTGGTCTTGGCAATTCGAAGAAGGAATCGACAGACCACAAGAGTGGTAGTAAGTCAGGATTTATTTACAAGAAAGAAGAAATACAAGAGGAAAAAACCAAACCTCTAGGTAAAGAGAACCCTGGAGGGGAACAAGCTCTCCTGTTCCCTCTCCTAGGTCCAGCCGAGGTCTGCCTGGAGAGGAACAAGCTCTCCTGTTCTCTCTCCGAAGTCCAGCGGAGGTCTGCCTGGAGAGGAACAAGCTCTCCTGTTCTCTCTCCGAAGTCCAGCCGAGGTCTGGCCGGAGAGGAACAAGCTCTCCTGGTCTCTCCTAAAGTCCAGCCGAGGTCTGCCCCTGAGCTCTCTGCTCAGGGGTTTATATAGTCCCAGGGAGTTGTGTTGCCGGAACTTCTTAGGGCGTGGGTCTTCATCAGTTACAGCCAGCTGTCCAATGAAGACCCAGGCCCTGGAAACTGATGTGATATTGAGTCAGATGTGCACAGAGGAGGAGACAGCAAGGCGCCAGTGCCTTCCCACAGGTGTCTGGCCCTTCCTCCAGCTGGTTCCTCCATCCGTCACAGCATCAGCATTGCCAGGGCCAAGGCGCGGTTGTAGGGCCGCTTTGTCCTGCATTAAAGGTACGGGCTGAGCATCACGCAAGACCCTCTAGGCCTGGAGGACACATCTGGATTTTATCCTACATGTAATTGGAAGTCTCAAGAGAGAGCTCAACGTGGCTCAGCGCCTATGGCTCAGCGGGCTAAAGCACCAGCCACATACACCTGAGCTGGTGGGTTCGAATCCAGCCCAGGCCCACAAACAGCAATGACGGCTGCAACCAAAAAATGGCCGGGCGTTGTGTCGGGCGCCTGTGGTCCCAGCTACTTGGGAGGCGGAGGCAGAAGACTTGCTTGAGTCAAGGAATTGGAGGTCGCTGTGAGCTGTGATGCCACAGCACTCTCTCCAGGGTGACAGCTTGAGGCTCTGTCTCAAAAAAAAAGAGAGAGAGAGAGCTCAACAGAGGAGGGACATGAGTCAATTTCTAGTTTGACGAGAGTAAGAGGCAAGAGCTGATGCAGGATGATCAGACAGGTGTTTAACACAGCATTGAGATGAAAGATGACGATGCTTGGTGTGATGGGGGAAAGGAGGTGAGTGAACAGATGCGGGATATATTTGGGAGATAAAAATCAATAGAGTTCAGTCATGAACTGAAAAAGGGCAGGGTAGTTTGCGCTTTTCACAAACAAACACCCCATCAGCTCACACCTGGCAGGCTTGTCCACAGCAGTATCCTAATGGCCCCCGTGTATACGTGAAGAGCAGTTCTCCTGCTATAAACCTCCGTGTGTCTGTGACTGGTGTCTCCACTTGACACACAGTGTGAACGGCACTCCACAGCATCAAGGCCAAGTTATAGAGACAGTATGGTTTCCCCAGTGAACCGGATAAAGGGCATCCCACGAACACGAATGTCCACTCAAACCTCAGAATGGGACCTTGTTTAGAAATAGGGTTTTTGAAGATGCAATTATTAGGCATGCTGGATTAGGATGTGGCCTAATTCCAACGTGCTTTGTGTCCTGATAAGAGAAAAGGGCATACACACAGAGATGGCCATGTGGGGAGATGCAGCTGCAGGCCAAGAATTACCAAAAATTGCCAGCCACCATCAGAAGCTAATAGGCAAGAAAGGATTCTTCCTGAAAGCCTTCAGAGGGAGCACAGTCCTATCAGCAATTCCGTTTCAGACTTCTGGCCTCTGGAACCGTAAGGAAATAAATGTCTATTTTTAAGTCATCTAGTTTGCAACATTTTGTCACAGCAGCCCAAAGAAATTAACACATACCTTGTTTGCTATGACACCAACTTTTGAAGCTTGGGGCTGCCACATAACAAGTTCAACTACTCCGAGTTGATCGTGGGGTGAAGACACACGCAGGTGGTCCAGGGAGCTGCCTCACTGTAGTATCCACAGATAGCCAGCATCACCTGCCAGACACGGGGAGGGACACCCCAAGATGACGCTAGTCCTTAATGTTAAATTGTCCCAGCTGTTGAATTATCCCAGCTGAGACCCTAGAAATTGTGTAGCAGAGAAAAGCCACCCTCATCATGCCCTCCCTTGAATTCCTCACCTACAGAATGTTTAAGTATAATAAGAAGATATTTTCTGCCTTTAAATGTTGGTTTCTTACACAGTAATAGCAAGTGGAACAAAAACGTGATACCAGAATGAAGTGTTGTCATATGGAGATCCCAAAATACGTGGCATTGGTTTGACATTGGGAAGTGGGCTGAAGTCGGAAGGTTGTTAAGGAAACAGAAGCCAGAAGACCATTAAGGAGACAGTTGGTAAAAGTTAGTAAAAACTAATGAAATTAGTGAAAGCAGTTAGTGAAAGTTGGAAGGACCTTGAGGAAATGTGGGGAAAGCTAGGAAGGAAGGGAGGAAATTATTATTGGAGGTTAAAATGAAGTTGCCTTTACTATGTAGTGGCAGAAAGTATAGCTACTCTCCTCTCTATATTGATAAGGACAGTACAGAATGCACTTAATAAACTGGTGGGTTTGTCTAAGGAAATTTCTCAGGCAGAATTCTAAAAGTGCCACCTTTCTTTTTAGCCACATGCAAGCTAGAAGATATATTACTTCTTGCTGGGTGTGAAAGAACAAAACAAAGCAAACATGCAATTGCTCATTTAATATTTCTCAGCAGAAGATTCTCAGAGAACGAAGGGGCCTTAGTCAAAGAGCAAATCAAAGGCCTGTTAGAAAATTGTGTCAATGGTAGGGTGAAGACAAGAGTGTCACTATAAAGTCTTCCCTTACAACTTCAGAGAGATTTAATGTGATGCCTTGTAAAGCTTTCAAACATCCCCAAAGCCTTCAGAATTTAAGAGTTGCCTTTTTTAAACAAGAGACACCTAAGACTCTTACACATATAGCCTCACAGGAAGCCCAGGACAGCAAAGGAAGGGGCTTTTACAGAAGAAATCTGTGGGTGTGGCTTTTGTCTAATGTCAAAACTGATGCACAGGAAACCTAAAAGTCTTTAAAGGAATTGCATCAGCTTGGAGTAAAAGGAGCATATACACCGTTAAATGAGGGAGGTGGGTTCTCTCGACCAATGAACTACTTTGGGACAGGAAGCAGAATAAAAAAATTGTTCATCTGCAAACACGGGCCATTCATTATAGAAAAAGAAGAATAACTCAGGGGGAGCCAAACGCCGGGAAAGTGGATCCAGTCGCTGGAGAAAACAACTCCTAAACGGGAGGCTCGAGCCCTAATCACAGAACTGGCACCAAATACATTCAGAATCCCCGTTGAATAGCAAAGCTGTGGGTCTCTCGCTTCTCCCTCTGTTTGAACAGGAATGGTGACAGCAGTTATCCTTTGCCTGACCCACATTGCACACTGGGTCTGTGGGAGGAAGAAAACTGGAATGTTTTGCCAGTAGCTCTTCACTGATTATGAGGAATCGTGCTAGAACTGTACCCAAGGAGCCTCATCCACACCGAGTCTGAATTGGATGACAATATTCTGGACTTCAAGTAATGAGATGAGACTTTGGAGAATCTTGGGTGAAGATTGGCTGTATTTTATGTGTAGAAAGGATGTGAATAGTTGTGGACGGAAGATAGATTACAGCTGACTGCATTTACCAAAGACAGCTACCAACATCTTTTATCCTTCATGCTCTTTGCTTTCTGCAACTATGTCGCAGGGCAGTTTGTTAAACAGCAATCGTGATCAGATCACTGGGTGAGGCGAAAAGGGTGTCAGAGAGGTCAACTAGTTTCTGGCCGAGTCAACTAGGTGAATGGTGATCCCATCTGCTAAGGTGATCAGTAATAGTGTTTTGAGGAGGGCAGGTAAGGAGGAGAGGAGGGGAGATAGATCACAGTCATCTTTGGCCATGTTATTTTTGAAATGCATATGAGATATTCAGATGTAACCTCCGTAATCATTTCATTCGGAATTCTGAAACCACAGTATGACTTCAATAGTTGAAACAGTCCACCAGTGACATTCCTATGAAGCATGGCAGATAAGCCCATTGTGACATTAACAAAAACAAAAGCTGATTTCTTCCAAATGGCGTAATCATCTAAAACTCACACCACCCGAGCATGAGCTAATAACCCCCAATTTTTAATATTTAAATATTAAACAATCAACCTGGCAAGAAAAAAATGCAATTTTAAGTTGATCTAACCGATCACTTCCACAAAATCAAATCTTGGTCAGGATTCCAGTTTCAGTCCAATGTAAATGAAGGCTATTTCAAAACTAGTGTTTCTTAGGGGGATGCCAAAAGACCTTAAATATTGCAGCGTGCCAGTTACAGCCGTAAAGAAGAGAGCAGCTTTGCATCACTGCATTAATCACGGGAACCAGACAAGAATAAATGGCAGCTGGCTGGGGGGGTGCCCCGTGAACAAGAAGAATAAACGTTTGTGATAACCTCTCCCATCACTGAATTAAAAGCTTGGAGGAACAGAAATAGAGCAAAAGAATCAATTCAATCTTCTGTTCCCTGTGTTGATGAAACAATGTGCAGTTTGTATAAAACAGCTACTCAAAGCAAGTAATCTCAACCTGCCCAATACCAGGTTTTTGGTTACAATGTCTCCTTAAGATCATTGGAATTCTCTGTCTTTTGGGAATGTTGTGTTTGATCCATGAACATGGGTTCTCTGCAGCTTTCAACAGAATGCTATCATCTATTCAAGGGGCACCCGAAAGCAACAAATCAGCAGGCAGAAGAATGGTCTCTGCCTCCGTTGCCCTCTTCTCTTCTGAGGATAAAAAAGGCTGCATCCACTGTGCCTTGCTGCTCCTTTGGGAATGCACCAATTGCCCCCCAGTGAATGTGTGATTATGGATGCGAGTCTCCTGTGCAGCTCTTACCTCAAAATCCCCGAGAATCACTAGGAGACAGCTAATAAATTCCTACAGAGTCTGTGCCATGGAAATAGTGAGTGCTTAGAAGTTTACTGGGACCATGGGGAATGGAGACTACAGGTCAAGACAAGAAGGATATTTTATTATTTTTCTTATACCTAATACAGGAATTCTAGAGGCCAGCAAAGAGTGCTATACATAGTAGGACATCAGTGATTTTTTATTTTTGTAATAGTGGTCCAAACCTTACAAGAAAATACAATCTTAACTAGCAGAGCAATTAATGAAATAAAATAAAATGTGAAGAAAAAATTCATCATTTGGTTTCAACCATCAAGAAGGGAAGAATTTATTACTGACAGCATCTTCTAATCTGTGGCGTGTTTCTGTTGCTAGGAAATTTCTCCAAAATGAGATTTAGGGAGACTTGCATGCTGTACTTGTGCCTATATATTTTTTTTTTTACCACTTCCTCCTCCTTCCCATTCCTAATGTTAGATATGGATCATAAATGTCTCATTTTGCATTTCAATAAAATATATTTATGCATTCAGATCTTTTATCAAATGTTAGAGCTTCAAATATTTTAAACACAAAAGGGAAGAAAATGCACACTGGTTTAGGAGTTTGGGGGTGTTCAGAGTTTGGGAGGTTATATTAAATGAAAAATTGCAAATGGTGCAGGACAGCAATTGAGCCTCATCCCCCCTTGTAATTATCATTAATATAAAAAAACAGGGGGAATGTGGAATGTTCTCTGGCATTTTTTCACCTAAAGGAGAGGACCAGGATGAGATGCAAATCAGTGCTCTTATCTAATGAATAATGCAAATGAGCGTTCTGCATATAGTAAGCCAGTCTGCAGGAATTCTCTCTGCCTCACCTCACATTTCTTGTGGATTTAAGCACCTCGTGTCACAAGAAATTAGAGGAAGGACTTGCCCAGCAATGACAGAGCCTTAAAGCCCCAAGTCAGTGTAGACAGCAAGGACATTATGATGCATAGGACAGCAAGGGAGGGAGCTGACGTCTCATTAAAATGAAAATGTTGCTATTTTTCCTTCACCTAGTTAATGGGGTTGCATGGCACTGTGATCTGTGATTGTTTGTGTGATTATTACTTAAAGGAAACTCCAACAGTCCTTTTTCAGAAGGGTTCTGGAAAACTTCAAAAAGCCATTTTCCTCTCAACCCCTAGCGAAGGAACAAATATTATCCAAGCATATTTTACTTTCTGTTTCATACAAGTTAACCAACCAACATTTAGGAGTCTTCAGGAACATGACAGAATCCATTTAAAATTGCACTTTATGGAACTTTCTAGCTACTTGAAAGGTACTCGATTCCTCCGATAACAATTGGAAAACAAACCCTCGTTTGTGTAACACCTAATCAATTGATGTTAACCATGGGTGTGCTCCCCGTTACTTTTCAGTCATGAGTTACTTGACTGAAGTGTATTTTTTATGTAGAATTCATTGCCATTGTCTCTAGTTTTCTAAGAAAGCAGCTCTGAATATGAGGGGTTATTTTCCTTGGGCAACATAACAGCACATGCTTTATGTTTTTTTGTCAAATCCCTTTCTCAGCTAGTCCCAGATTTTAATCAACCTTAAAGAGTGCTCAGCTAATCTCGTGTAAGTGTAATAGACTCTATTAGTCACCAAAATATTTCGGAGAGCTTTCAGCATAAGCAGCCACCTGCCAGGGGGAATCTGTTGCACAGTTCCTGGGTTATTTGTTTTTAATTGTCCTCAGGGGGAGGGATCTCTATCTACGGAAGTGGTCCAAACTCAAGCAACAAAGGTTAAATCTTTTTGATGAAAATTGTTTGAAATATGTCATAAATTCCGTCCCATGAGAAACAGGTGCTACCGACTACACAAAACCTTACTCAGGGCAATGGACCTGTGCTCGAAGGCAATGACTGTGTCTCTTTTCAATTTTAACTTTGTGGTTTTCTTCTAAGTTTGGATCTTGGAGAAAATATTCAGATGAGAATGTCTGCTAAGGGTTATGTTAAATTCAGCACAATAAGTCTCTTAACTAAGAAAGAATATTGTAAAATAAAAGCAATACATTGAGTGTGGGAATTTTGTGACAGTTATTTGAAAACCTAGAGAATATTTTATATTTTTGTTTATTCTCCAGACCATTTTCTATACCTCTTCCTTTTTTTTTTTGGCCGGGGCTGGGTTTGAACCCACCACCTCCAGCATGGGGGCCAGCGCCCTACTCCTTTGAGCCACAGGCACCCCCCCCATACCTCTTTCTTTATACTAAGAAATTATTAGTAAGTCTAGTTTAGTAAATCTTGATCAGAATGTTGAAATCTGAAATAGAAAATATAACATTGCTATTTACCTAATTAGGCATTTTTGTAAAACTTTTATTTCAGTTAAATGCATACTTATGTTTACATGTGTTTACCAAGTCTTGATGTAAAATGCATTACCGTTAATTTTAGATTTAAAAAGTTGGAAAGCCTGTGCTCTAGGGCCCTTCATCAAATCATCTAATATTCACACTGACATTGGGAAGGAGTGCAGGGAAGACAGACCAACTTGATTAGCAGGCTGACTAACTGAGAAGGTTGGCTAAGCCTTCCACACCAGTGTAACATGTAAGCTTTGTGTCATTCACAACCTCATAGAAATGCAAATACAGTTTTATTTCCTAGAAGTCTGTGTAAGGAGATGCGTACAGCTAGGTTGCTCCCAGGGGTGTATATCAAACCATGCTCACATCTTCAAGCTTGAAAATGTAAGCCAGTCTCTGGAGTGCAGGTGGTGATGGTTACAAAGGGCCTTGAGTCAACTGTGCAAAGGTCAAGCCCCTGTGAGGACCCTGGAGTTTCCAAGTGGAGCCTTTACGTTCCTGCGTCCTGGACAGCTATCACCTGACATGCAACTTCCTAAAATAAAGCGGAACTCAGTCCCTGGTGGTGCTTCTAGTCCAAAACTGTTAAAAAGAGAACCAACTGAAATGAGAAGAAAAGCCAAGGGAAATGAAGACGATGCAAGGAACAGAAAAGATTACTAATCTAATTAATCTGCTCAGAGAGGTTCAAGAGTGTTTTATATTCACGAAACAAGAACAAAATTATTTTGAGGAAAAAAATAAGAATGTGTTATTGTCAATTTTTAAAAATCACCTATTGAAATAAATCCCTGGAAAAATGTCTTAGAGCAAAGAGACCAAACAGGGACACAGATATGCCATTCAGATGTTTCAGCCTCTAGGAAGGAGAGGTTATTGAAAAGATAAGCAAGAGAATCTTTCCCACCCACAAGGTGTGAGTCTTTGGATTGGGTAGTTGCCCAAGGGAAGGAATGAAGAAAAGAACCACCTGGACTAGGCGTTACAAATTTTTGGCACATTATATTATTGGTCCTGGTTATTCACTGTTCCTCTTTCTAGGACCCATCTCTCAGGGCTGCTCTCTGAGTCTTCTATAGCGCAGAGGTGGACCCAGAGGAGCGGGGAGGGAAGCTTCCTAGCCCATTCATTCACCTTAGGCTTGAGCATGCAGCTGGCTTGGAATATGACTGGAAATAACCTTCGCTATGTCCATGTAGCATTAAGAGTCAGTCACTGCAAAGGTGGGAAACAGCACGAGTCCTGCCAGAAGAAAGGTGGGACAGACCAGCGAGCACTGTGCACTCAGACTTCAGGGTCTTTCTCTGCCCTGGTGACCGGCCCCTTCTCTCTCTGGAACATATTTTCATTTTGTGTCATTTTGTGTAGCTTCCTTCTTCACTTTCACTTCCTATAGCTTCTTTCCTTTTCCTGTAGTAAACTGTTTGTGTGGAATTGGTCTGTATCTATGATCAGCCCGTCATTGACTGACTCAATTCGGTTCCATTGCTCATTTGTGATGCTGGGAACAGGGGCCAGGGAATATCCACATGGACCTAATCCCGTTATAAATACATATTCAGTTGATTCCTGTCTGCTAATGCATGGAACAGTGGTATTAGGATTTGTACTTGGCTAAACAAATGGGGATAGGCAATCTTTGAATTCCTTACTGGAAAAGCACTGAGACTTAGTTCCTTACAAATGAAATTCAGTGAAATTCTTCTACCAAAGCATTTTGGATTCAGATACTTAGCATAAAGGTATGCTCATGCCTATGAAAATGCAAATTTTTATTTTAATTTCAGAAATAATGTACACATTATGTTTTTTCTCAGATGTCCCTTATCAAGCAAGTTCTTGTTTACAGCTGAATGGAAAAAAAAGGATATTTATAGGGAATAGGGAACCATTTCACTTTCCCTAAATCAATTCCCTATACCATTGTGCTACTCTGTAAGCCTAAATTCTTTGCAAGACTTTTTAAGTTTATAGCCAAAATATTCAGTTTTTCTATCCATTGGTAAATTCCTTCAGAGCAGAAATTTTGTCTTACTCAACTTCCTTCCCCTCTAAGTGCCCAGCCTGGAAAATAATGGGCCCTCAATAAGCAGCTATTGATTTGTACTGAATTGCTGATTAAATTTCATATAACCCCCAGCAAGGATCTGTACTTGTCAACACTAAAATTACTTATGAGCCTGTGCAGAGACATAACCAAGGACAAATTTATGAATCTTTACCAAACTAGCCTTAAAACCATTTGTGGTCCTCCCCATGCGTGTGTTAAATGAGTCTGGAATTTTCATGCCAAGTTGAAATACGGCGCCCTAGAGAATTTCCATGATTGATCTCATTCGAGTGAATTTACTCAGTGCTCTCAACACTCCACTGTTATTAGAGACTGGTCTTTCGTTTCAGATTATATAATAGCTTTTCATAGAGGACATCTGTCATGTAACTTGCCTAACTTTCTTAGGAAAAAAAAAAAAACAGAAAGCAAAGGGAAAAACAATACCTCAGTGACATGAATTATGCCAACATGCTTTCTAGTGCTTTGAAAAGAGAACTATGAACATTGATTGCCATTGAAATGAGACCTGAAGGATATATTACAGCCCTGAAAACCCCACTTAATGTTCTTATAGCTTTAAGACATCCACTAATATCCTGATGTCTACCCAGGGAAACAATCAATTTCTCCTATGACGCTGCCCAGCGCAGTAGCCTGCTGTGTGCTGGTGCCAGGTTGTTGAATTCTAAGATGGCTCTTGCTTTCTGATACAAAATTTGACCAGGATATAACATACCAGTAGATGAAAGTCCTTCAAATCACAAATAGACTAGTAAAGAGATTGCACATTTTGGCTGAACTATTGCTAATCTTCAGTCAATAGCCTGATTTTTCCTGAGATTGGAGTTCTTATGAAGCATCACAGGGGAACCACTTTGCTGAGCTCCATGAGGGAAACTGGGCTTGGTTGTGGAAATCCGAAAGCACTACCTAAATTTGCAGCTGGTGCTATAATTGGTTCTCAAGACTTAATGCAATGATAGTCTATCTTTACTCTATTCAACAATCACATAATAACAAAATACATAGAATATTTGTGCTACAGAAAAATGATCCATATTTTAAAATTCATTCATTCATTCATCCAACCAACAATTATTTATTTATTAAGTATCTGTTATGTACCAAGGATGGCACTAAATTCTGAGAATAATGTTGAATTATCCTTGCCTTTTAAGAATTTATAAGCTAGAGACTTAACCCTCAACTTGCATGAAAACTAGCTGGGGAAAGAAGAAGCAAGAATCCAGTGTACTCTATTCTAATATGAAGGCAGTAGATGAGCTAATATGAGGAGTGGGGTAGGGGAATGAGTAAGTGGAGAGAGGGGCATGGGTCACGGTGTATGGCACAACTCTTGGGGGCAGGACACAATTATAAGAGGGACTTTACCTAACAAATGTAATCAGTGTAACCTCATTCTTTGTACCCTCAAAGAATTTCAAACAACAAAAGAAAGACAAAAGAGAGAGAGAGAGAGAGAGAGAGAGAGAAAGAAAGAAAGAGAAAACTAGCTAGGCAATTTAAAAAAAACTACCCGTGAATTTCATCACTAAAGGTAGGGTATTTCTTAAAAACACCCTAGGAAGTTCTAATGTGGAGCTGGGAATGAGATCCTTGCTCTCATAGAGAGCTACACAAACATATAGGAACTCATACGTACAGTGCGGTAAGTGCTACCAAAGGCAGAGACATGAGCGTTTTGGAAGATCATAAAACTAAATCTTGGCAGATGGAGTAGAGGGAGGGTGTCAGGAAAAGTTTCACCAATAAAAGTAGGCTTGTAGCTTCCACATAAGAATGAAGGAAGTTCCAAAAAATACCAGGGAAAAAAGAGAGAGACAAAAAACAAAGAATTAAGTAAGCAAAAAGACATGGATCTTTTAACACACTAAACAAATGGGCAAACGTCCAGATCATTCCACGGTGAAAAGAGCAAGGGATTTAGCTCAAACACTAGCACTGTGTCCCTGGGCAAATTGACCCTGAACTTTTTTGACCCTGTCCTCATCTATAAATTGGGAATAATAATAAATACCTTAGAGAGTTGTATAGAATAGAAAGAAAATGTAGCATGAAACAGACATTCCAGGAACGGCCATCACTAGGTAAATCTAGATGATTCTAATTGAGGCACAATTTATATAAAACATTAATTTAGTGATTGGATTTTTGCATGTTCCTGTTTATTTAGCAAATGAAATCTCAAGATTGAATAAAAACAATCCTGATATACCTTTCTGTGGTGAGATACAGTACACATTACTTTTTATGCCACATGAATACCAAACAGAACTCAGCTTCCCTCTCCCAATAGTATTATTGACTAGTGAAACGCTTTCATTAATCAATCAGAAAATTCTGATGAAATTTAAATTCCATGCAGAAAAGAAAATCCTAAAGTTCAAATGTCTTTTCTAAAACAGAGAACAAACTCTGTGTGGCACTGAAGTCTTGTCTTCATGAAATCTTTTGATGCTTAAGATTTGTTTATCCATCTTAAAATGATAAGCAAGAAAAAAGAAGTACAAATTTGTTCTCACTGTATTTCCTACCTCTAAATAAGAACACCTCACACTACTTTGACCCACTGTGTATGGTCTTCCTTCAGCTCTAGAGAGCCATAAAACTTTCATTTCCAAAGCATCAGGTGTGCTGGGGCATTATTGAAGCACGCTGGGCTTGGCATATCATTTTTCAGGCAAAACAACATAGTGTGGGTCATATTTTGCTGTAAAAGAAACTTTGGCTCAATCCTTTACTCCTTCCCTGCCCCAAGAAAAAAATACAACAGGTTATTCAATATATCTATCACTAAAAAAAGAGAAACACCCATCCTTTTCAACCAGGGCTTTGAAGTGGCTATTTCTAAAGAATCACTGATCACCAATCTTTTTTATATATCCTATACTACACTGTGTCTAATCCTAGAAATAATAATTTTTAAAAAGAATATAAAGAAAAAAAGGAAGAAAACATAAAATGGAAAAGATTGCAGGGTAGTCAATTCTGAGGAGGCTTTAAAGTACATTCAACAACAACAAAAAAGTCCCAGCTCAACAAACCTTGAGGCATTGCCACATGATTCTTTGACGAATATCATATAATGGCTGGGAAGTGAAGTATAATTTCAATTCCTACTGTGGAGCCATTATGATGTTCTTGTGGACCAGTAAATTTATTACTAAGCTCTCTTGTACCAATTCACACCAATTTGGAAATAGAAAAGTCATCTCTTCTGAATGAGGTGATTTCTCCAGAGTCAAGTTCATGGCCACAAGACTGCAGAAGGATACCACCAAATTGTCCACTTTAGAGTTTGCTGAGAAAAATTATTTTCTTACATGCAAAAATTCTACCAAGTAAGTATTGCTTTAAAAATGCTAGTTTGGGGGAAGTGTTTTCTAATATACATTAGTGAAAGCAAATTTCTGAGAGTTCGTAGTGTCTCATGGGACAGGCAGGTTGTACGTATTTATTTTATCTTGTTTTATTTTTAATTTCACAGTATTATGGCATGCACACATTTTGCTTTACACAACTTGCTTTTGTAGAGATTGAGTCAAAATTATGTAGAAGACTGAAAAAGGACCCATACCTTTTACCATTAACAAAAATTAATTCACGATGGATAACAGATTTAAACCTAAAACACAAAACTGTAAGAATTCTAGAAGCAATCTATAGCTTAAGACTCCTAATCAAATTGATTTCATAAAAGTTCCATTACCTGTTAAGACAGCTTTGAAAAGCAAAGCCAACATTTGTCAGATCCCAATATGCTTTAACCAAACTGCTGGTCCCTTTTTTTTCCTCCGGACAATATAAAGACAGTTTTTAAGTCTTGTATTATGCAAATTAACTTCATACATTATGGCACAGGTTAAAAGGAGTCAGAAAATATACCACCAAGAATTTTGTTAGCCATGTGACTTTGGAGAGATTAGGTAACTTTCCCATACCCCATTCTCATTTGAAAACTGGGGGCAATTACAGTACCTAATCTTTGAGGTAATTATGAGTTAACGCATGTAAAAGTCTTATGTGGTGACTGACACAGAGATGTTAAACAAAGTTAGTTAATAAGATGTTAGTACAGGGTTCCCAAGAATTCCTTCAGTAAAGAGTACACGTTTTGAAATTAGGGATGAATCTCACCTCAGCCTTCATTAGCTTTGTCTTGACAGACAAAACTATTTGACTTCTCTCAGTTTCAGTGTTTTCTTTCTTTCTTTCTATTTTGTTTATTTTATCTTATTATTCTATTTCTTGGACTATGATAAGGCTGAACATTTAAAAATTATATTTAGTGGCTGTTTACACTATTTCTCTTCTACTTTTTTTTTTTTTAAATCATAGCTGTGTACATTAGTGCAATCAAGGGGTACAATGTGCTGGTTTCACATACATTCTGAACTATTTTCATCAAATTGTTTACCATGGCCTTCAAGGCATTTTCTTAGTTATTGTATGAAGACATGTATTCTGCATTTAGTAAGTTTCACCTGTACTCTTCTAAGATGCACTGTAGCTGTGGCCCCACCAATTACTCTCCCTCCACTCAACCTCCCTCCTCCCCTCCCTTGCCCCAGTCTCAGTGTTTTCAAGTGTAAGACAAGGACCATCATACCTACATCACACAACGGTTTGAGGACTAAACAAGCAAGGAGCAAAATGTTTGGCTTATGTTATCAGGTGGTTATCACAACAGTATATAGCAACAGAAGGGAATCAATAGCACATATGATTGGTTATGAAAAGGAAATAAGAGACTAAGAGCAAGTATATGTTTAGTTCTAAAGACTCTTAGATCTCTTATTTGCAGAAAGAAAGAAAAGAAAAGAGAAAAGAAAAGAAAAGAGAGAAAGAAAGATTGATTCCAGGCTATTGGTAAAAGTATTCTGTTCCAATGTGAATGTGAGGTTAGAAAATTGGTAGTGAGTACAGTCAGTTTTCAGTAAACGTATTCGCTCAAATGAGGTTAACAACTGTCACTTCAGGGTCTCCAGATATACTGTGGGTTTTCAGAGGGTATAGGGGCAGTTTTGTCTCTGAGGGAGGAAGGGGGTTTAGAGGTATAAATGAAGCAGGTGTTCACTGACTAATTTGGAGGACTACTGCTGTCACCGAGCCCAGTGGCGGCTTCACACAGGAGAGCCTGGACGCTTCTAAGCCCCCTGCTGGGACACACAATGGCAGATCTCTGCCTGCTGCTGCAACTGAAAAAGAACCCAGTGTCTTTCAGTCAGCCAGACCCTTGAGGGGGGCACACCTGAAGCCCCAGTCCTAAAGGCCCCTTCAGTGCCTTCTGCCAATAGGTTTGGGGAGAGGGAGAAAGTTATTTGCTGAAAGATGGAAGGAATCTGAGTCCAAATTCAGAGCCAATGCATAACGAACAGGGAAAATTAGCAAGTGTTATAAATATATATAGGAGAAGAAAAACATAAAAACCATGGAGAAATTTTAAACATCAATAACTCAGCCATTAATTTTTTTAAATATTAAAAAGGGCACTGAATGTGGTATTGATTGGAAATACAGAAAATGTCAAGCTAAAAAAATGTATCCAGTTTGACCTGGCAAAATAAGACAAGTCAATCTGATTTCATCATATACTAAGATTTCAACACAATGAAATTGTGTCTTATTAAAAAATGTGGGTTGGGACACTAAATTTTTATGTGATGCTACAAGTATTGATGGTCCCATTATTAAGACATGGGGGATATATTCCTTACTAGTATCTCCTATTCTTACTAAAGAGTTCCAAAGAAAGGAAAGGAATTGCAAGCTTGAGTATGTCAAGGTGAAAAATGGCTGCCTACATTTGATTTCAGGCTCAGTAATGGTAGTTTGATAAATTTTTTTGTTTTTAAACCCTGACTTGCAGGAGCTACCTTTAAAACAAAATATATAAATGGTTCCAAATAGCTTATCCAATTAAATCATTTCCAACTGGTTTCAATTATCAGCATCAATAATTATGTTGTTTGTATCTTGTTATTAATCTTAATGATATTAAATCTGCCATTTAAATAATTAGTTTTTTCCCCAGTATCATCAGTAATAATAAATTTTTTGCTTATAATGAATTGATTTGTCACTCATTAAGACTCATAATCAATTTTGAACAGCTTCCCTTTAACCTAGTAAAGCAGCATCTGTATGGTGATCATAAAGATAAATAAAATATGGTATGGGTAGTGAAATTTGTCACTTATTTAGTGTGAAGCAGGACATAGACATGGCCGAAGACTTATTCAGTAAGCAATTTATCTTCCTTAGGCTTTCATCCTATTTTAAATTTTATTTTCTTTACATCCTAATGTACATATTTTGTGTAAGAGGCTTAGTCCACTTTAAAAGTGATTTTCTTAATATTTCTAAAAAGCAGATGTGTTGGTCATTTTGAACGATAGGCAGTCCTCAGGTTATAAATGAGATGGGCTTGTTCTTCAGTTGAAGTTGCATATAAGTTGGAACAGGTACATTTACCTGCAATACCCTCCATTCATAAGCGCAAGTCATATGTCAGTCAGATGTTTGTAACTTGGAAACTTACTCTTAAAGCCTCTGTTTATGAGTTGTATGTAAGACGGATGTTTGTAGCTCAGGGATTGCCTATAACTTGTTGAGGCTACAGTCACCAGTTACTCAAACACTAATCTAGGTGTCTCTGTGAAGATATTTTACAGATGTGATTAAAGTCCATAATCAGGTGACCTTCAGCAAGGAAGATTATCCCAGATAATATGATTGAGCCTTATTCAATCAGTTAAAAGGTTTAAGAGGAAAGCCAAGGCTTCCCTGAAGAAAAAATTCCCGCCGTGGACAGCAGCTTCTGCCTGTGAACAAGAGTTCCAACCAGCCTCCCCGATGTTGGAGTTACCTAGCCAACCTTTACAAGTACATGGAACTCAACCAATTCCTTGCAGTACGCCTCTTAATAGGCATCATCTGCTAGTTCTGCTTTTCTGCCAGAGAATCAGTCTTAATGAATGACTAACTCTTACTGAAAAAGTGGGCTAGAACAAAGTGTCTGGGGGGTTGTATTAGAGAATAAAGAAAGTAGAAAGTGCTCCTTGCCTTAAAATATACACCTTGACATTTTTAATGTCATTATTGGATAGCCATTCACTTCTTGTGAGAGCCTACAAAAATGTAGATATTTCTAGAAGGGATAACAGCATAAACTATTCATTTTAAAGTCTTTGCCAGTAGGGGTCCCCTGCTCTTGTCTGAGGCAAGAGAAGGTGGAACCCGCAAGAGAAAGCTCTAAAGACAGGGGCAAGAGTAGGCAGCATATAGAAGGGTTGCTACCTCCTCGCTTGGGCAACGGCCACTCCTTTCACAATGAATATTTCTCCATCCTAATTTGCTTGGATTTCTGCTCAATTATAAACTTGCTTTCTCACAGATGGCCAAGATCTTATAGCAATGAATACCCCCTAGGATTTCACTATCAAAATGAAACCTATTGAGATGGTTCAATATACTCTTGTCATTCTTTGGAAGATCTACAAACTCCAGCTAATAGACGTTGATACCAACAGTAGTGAATGAGATAAGACATGCACAAACTATTTGAAATGGCTAGTTTTATTTTTACTTTACCAAATACATGTGGGTTCAGATTGAATAAAAAAAGGCTAGTCTACATATGGAGGACTTAGTGATATCTTTAGCAAATTTTGTTTTGTTGGGAAGATGATGTATATTTGAAATTGTGGAATTTGATCTATTTCTCATAAATGTCATAACATCATCAAAAAAATTTCAGCTTTTCAAGAAGTTTCTGTATGTATATATATATATATATTTGCCACGTTGTTTCTGTGAATCAGTCCTCTATGGTTAAGAGACTAATGGGCTTTTCTTGAGTTTGGAGAATTGAGTCAAATAGGAGCCGAATGACAGATAATGCTATAGATATGAAAAAATATTACATAAAGTGTTTGTCTTATATTTATCCAGGATGCATTTTAAAATATGATTATTTTAAGACAGAAGGACTACTGGGCTTATTTTTTTGTCCTTGGTAAATATCACCTCAAAGTGGTTCCACTTCTGTCTCCTCAAGGGAGCTGAGATGCTCACAGCAGGTGTAGAGAGAAGCTCACTGTCAAGTTAAAGTGAGGATATGGAAAATTTCTACTGAGAGAGAGAAATATTTTATACTGCCCAGAATACTAAAAATAAATAGTATTTGTATGTCAGAAAAATGTTCTTCCCAGTACAATGTCTTCTATCATATATTAACAACAAATTATGGACATAAATTTATAGCTTCTTGAAATTAGTTTTATTAGAAGCTAGTGCTGAGGTCTTTTGGGGGGGGCATTATTCTAAAGTAAAAATGAGAAGTTTGCCAATGATTTTTCTATACCAGCTGTGGAATTTCATTTAAAAAAAAAAAAAGAAAGAAAGAAAGAAGGAAGGAAGGGAGGGAGGGAGGGCAGGAAAGGAATCCAGTAGAGCAAAATGAGAAGTGACTCGCTCATTTCAGACCATGACTACATAAATAATCTTCTAGTTTCACAGCAAAGCTCCCATTAGTTATGCTGTGAAATTGCACGGTACTTTTCCTCCAAAGTTCTCAAAGTTCTTTTCTGGTATCGATTTGTCAATAGCCCAATGCCTCTGATACTGTGACGTCCAGGGGAACCTGCTCTAGTATTATTTCTGTGGAAGGCTTCCATGGACCTATGGCAATCCAAGGTAAGAAGCATCAATAATGACTGCAAAGTTCTTTTGCCAACTGCTTACTTAACAAACAATGTGTATTTGGAGAAAAGGAGAATGGTTTTAAAAATATTGAAAACTAAAAAGTGCCACATTGGGAAGGGTGTGTGTGATCTGTATCCCACTTTAGCAGGTGGTCACTTTACAGGATCTTTAAAACAAGTACATTTTTAATGAACTGAGGTGAATAAAGGCACAATTAAAAACTGTCATGAAAGCTTAAAAAAATATATATATATATATTGAAAACTCAAGGGCAATATATGCAGTCGGACAATTAAGTTCATGAATTCAAACTGGAAAAACTGCTATGTATATCATTGTTGAATATCACTACAGTCACCAGATGGCCAAGGGGAATACTTCAAGGGTGACTGGAGTTATTTGTATACAAATATAAATTATCAGTATAATAATTATGGGTCTCTATCTTTAGGCACTTTAGAAATTTTAACATTGGTAATAACAAATCCTATACGTATATAATATATATAATCCCAGCTATAAGCCCCTGTCATTTATGGACAGAATCTTCTAGAATAAAGTTCTTAGTGATCATGCCTAAATTTATGCTGCTCTAAGGATGACTGGTGGCAGACTTATAGAATTATGAAGCTTTGTTCTGGAACATTACAGAGCAAATCAAATCAAAAAGGAAGGTAAGCAATTTTATAAATGTGTCTTACTGGAAAACAATGGTAAAACCAACCACTGTACCGGTGAAAATGTCATCTAATCATGAATCGGTATTTGGGGAAGACTGTGGTTTGGCCTGGGAGGGTAGAATGCTCTCTGCCTGTCAGAGATTGTGGACTTAAGACAGGTTAAATTTCATGGACCTGAATTCCATGCTAATTGTGACTCTGTACTATTCCCATTGCCAACAGGACACTCAAACCCGTGATCTTTAATGACAGTACCAGAAACTTCCATACATACCTTCTGCTGTGAATTGTTATCTATCATAATTATCTAAGTCTCATATCTCTAGCAAATTTTTTGACAGCAAAGGCCTGGGGTCTGGTACGTATTAAGAGTGGCCTTTTCTTACATTGCATGTTAGGTTTCAAAGTCAGTTATGCTAGGAAGTCTCTATAAAGACCATGCAAAGGAAACCGAAACCCAGAAAGGCTAGATAGGTTAACTCATCCAAAATTACCTGATTAGGCTTCCCTAAATATTTACTGAATTGAATCCTTATATCATCTGCTGAGTATCTATGATTTGTGATCACTGAGCTTGCAAATAAATAGAAAGCAAAAGTTATGGCAATTTACCTTTGTACAGAACTTCCTCCTTTTTTATATAGTACACTGGATTGTATAAAACACCTTCACCTCCATGATTGTGTTTAATGATTATACAGATGGAGAATATACCAAATATAAGAAATGATGCTACTGTATTATATCTTGGAAAACATAAGGACAGCAGTGCAGGATTTAGATTAATTAATGGATAGCACAGTCATAACACTGAGATCCATGAAAGAAATGATTTTAAAAGGGAAGCAAAGGACAAGGCTTTGCAGTTTCCTTAAGCTAGAATGTCCTTCTGTGACTCCTTTCATCTCAGAATAGTCTCAGAATAGCTTTGCGTCCTGAAAGCTCAGCCCAAAGCTTCTCCCTTTATGAAGCTATCATTGGTCCCTCTGTGGATGCAATGTATTGCTTCTCTCTGTGTTCTTATACTTCTTTATCTCTAACTCTAGCTTAACATTTATTTTCTTTTCCTTTGTAAATAAGTATTTACTTTACAAAAGCTTCTTGAAGGCAGCCGCTGGCTGGCCTGTCATAGTTATCTCCCATTACACCCAGCACAGGGCTCTGTAGAACAAGGAATTCCATAAACACAGAATTGAACTAACTGGAGAAAACAGCAAGTTACAGAACACACATGGAGAGGAACCACGAAATACTCCCTCAAAACATCCCCAAGAGTCACTGTTCCCCAGATTCTGCATGAGGTTACTTGATGATAAAGGATGGCAAAGACAGTGGAATGAAGACGCCAAGTGGCGGAAGAGATCATCGAAGGACAATAGCACAAGTGAAGGAGTGGAGAGAGCAGAAAGTTAGGAAAGCAGCCAGGGAGGATTCTGCATCCCGTGAGAAAGGCTCTATGCTGCTGCGGATGCAACCGAGAACCGGGCTCTGTTCCTGTCCTCAAGCAGCCCACAGTCTGGTACGATTACTGTTATTTACAAAATGAAGCAGTAAGTGTATTGCCAAGGAGAACTACATACTGCAGTAGGCCAGTGGTATTGCTAAGAACACTTGCCATTATTATTATTATTATTATTATTAATTGGTGGGGACAGAGGAGAGAGTCGCACTCCGTCTCCCTGAGTAGAGTGTCATGGCGTCACAGCTCACCGCAATCTCAAACTCGTGGGCTCATGCCATCCTCTTGCCTCAGCCTTCTGAGGAGCTGGGCGTACAGGTGCTGGCCACAATGCCTGGCTAGTTTTTCTATTTTTAGTAGAGACAAGGTCTCACTCTTGCCCAGGCTGGCCTTGAATGCCTGAGCTCCAACAACCCACCTGCCTGGGCCTCCCAGAGTGCTGGGATTACAGGCGTGAACCACCACGCCCAACCTGAACACTCGCTTTTAAACTGCCTTAAAACCAGTTTCAATGAGGAAAAGGGGTTAGGGGCCACATTTCTTGTTTTGTGATAGCAAAGCCATTTTGCTGCAGGAAGTTCAATATTACAGTTCAATGACTTCATTAATAGCTTTGAGATTATACATGTAGAAGCAAAACGAAAAACATCACTGAGCAAATCTTGCACTTGACAACATCTAGACTTCCCTCAAGAAAAAGAAAAAATGGCCTAAGAGGGACTCTACTTAACAAATTCAAATATTTTGACCTGGTTGTTTGTAACCTCACATTAACCTGAAATAAAAAAATTAAAAGAAAAAATAGTCTTTGTTCTCCTAGCACCACCTGTATAAAGATTCCATACTCTCATAGGTACTTACATTTCTTCCTTAAAACACTTATCACAGTGGTTGGTATTAGTACTTGTTTAATGTTTTCCTCCTGCCTTGGTCATGCACTCCAAGAGGTTAGAAAAGGGGTCTGTCTTACGTGTTTTTGTATCTCTAGCTCAGTAACTCTGCACACGCAGGTCTAGTGAGGAAGCTAAATTATTAACCGGTATGACTTTTATCACCCAATGTCATGTAAGTAAAGGTTTCTGTTGGCCTACATAACTTTTCCCTCGTTTGTTCTGCTTGGCCCAGGGTGTAGTGTGAGGACTGCATAAGATCAAGTTGTACCTGTGAAGTGGTCTGTATAATGCTTGAGACCAAGGGGTTGTGCCCGGCACACAGAAGCCCAGCCATGCTGTAGGGGAGGGCTGAGACCCAACCTGCCGGCTCCTCTTTAAATCATCACAAAATTACATTCTCTGGACGGAAGCAGCACCTGCCCATAGTTCAGTCACATGTGCAACTTGCTGGTGTCTCTACTTGAACACAACATATGAAATATCACAGGATATACAAAAATTACAGGGCTGCGCCTGTGGCTCAAAGGAGAAGGGCACTGGGCCCATATGCTGAAGGTGGGGAGTTCAAACCCAGCCCCAGCCAGAAACTGCCAGAAAAAAAAATTGCAATGGGAATAAGTAGGAATTATGAAGAAAGGTTTCACCTAACAGTGGTCTGTTTACTTGATCCTGAGTGTGGTGGGGATACACTCGATGCTTTTGAAGAAAGGGATAAAATGTTAACTTGACGATAAGAAAAACTGATTTAGGACCCAGAGCACTTCTATTTCCCATGCAGGAATAGCTCTCTTAAGTCTCCATGAGCCAAAACATTGAGCCTATTCTAATTCGTTATTGATAAAATGAACTTTGATTTTATTGCATAGATTTTTTTAATTTTGTTAACTTTTTTTTTGCTTTCAGAAATAGTAACATTGCTTTTAGGCTTGTATAGTGTGATTGCTAAACCACTGAGCCGTTATAATTTCAGTGCAAATGCCATTGCATTCATGAGTGACTATTTTAATTCTGTGTTATTTAGAATACATTTCATTTACTTTAAAACCACAGTTGGGAGATTATTTTCATTTTAAATATCTGGCATGGACCTGAACATTGTAAACAGTGTTAGATGCCATTAGTAACACCAGGGAAGGTCAGACAGTTCATATTTATTGAGCACTTACTATATGCCAGGCACCATGCCAAGTACATCATTATTTTACTATTCCTCAGAACAAAGAAATGAAACTTCATTAAATTAGAACGTGAAACTTCAGACTAGCTCAGAGCCAAGTAAAATTTTCTTAAAGTCATGTACTTTCCCACATTAGACACTCCACTTCTAAATACCTATTTTTCTAAAGATTCAAAATTCATTGATCCTAGATACTTTCTCTTGAGAAGGGGTATTTGGCCTCTTCCTTGGAGGGCTTACAGTGGTATGAGAATTTATTGTTCTACTCATAAAAGAGCCCAATTCCCCCTAAACAAGTAAGAAAGTGTACAAAATGTACACCTGGTCTACCTCCTGTCAGTCTAAATGGAAACTTCTGGCTGTGGTTTTAATTGGAAATGGAATCCTTCCCTTGCTGTAACTACAGTTACATATCACCCTCAGGTTTTCATCTAGGAAACAAGTCATTCCAGTGATGGATGAGGCAAAATTTATATATCATCTTGCAAGGTAAACCAGGGGACTTCCAGTTTAAAAGTACCATAGGGCAATTGTTATAGTCCGGTAATGAAGACAATAATTTGGGGGAAAAATTATATATGGCTAAGTATTAAAAGCAATTTTTAAAACAGTGATTTTTGTATGTATTAGTTGCATAGGTCACAGTAGACCTTTTATTTCAGGTGGCCAGACATAAGATGCCACTCTTAAAATTTGTTGCCACCAGTCAAAGAAATTTGCTTATAGTTTACTCAATGATTATTTCTCCAAATTTCATGCTTCTTTCTGTTTACTCACTATTCTGAATATTTATTAATGATGATCATGCAACTTCTAACTGATTGACTATTAAATAATTAAAGATGAGAGATTAGGAACCATGGTACATATATTACAGTTTTACCAAAAATCCTGAGATAATTATGGTTACTATGATAGATCAATACATGCATGTCCTGATAGCTAAGGATGTAAGAGAAACATGATGTTTTAAATATATTTAATGACATTGTAAGAGGAAACAGTAAACAAGGAAAAACTTGTCAAGGAGAATCTGTTGGTGGGAATGCACGGTGGTGCAACCACATTTGATGAAAATGTCCATGCTCTATAATCCAACAGATTAGCTTTGGGGTGTATACCATGGGAAACACAAAGTGAAACTCTGCTCATACACACCAAGAGATTGTCACAAGTATCTTTCTTATAAAATGTCTAGTAATTGCCAAGAACCAAAACGGGGGAGGGAAGAAAAGAAACTTTCTAAATTTCCACTGATGAAGAATGTAATTATACAATGAAATATATGTATGATATACAGAGCAGAATCTCTGTAAATTGACCACCCAAAGCAAGGGACTATAACATAAGAGACAACGCCTACTGTACTGATATGTTCATGAGGTTCATGTCCGATCTGTGAAAATGAGGTTAACTTAAGGAGGTGGTCAATGTAGGGAAGTGACCAACCATGGAGGTTCTACTGTCTCTGTCTCTGTATGTGTATATATATGTATATATACACACACACACATAGTATTTTGACATGAATGAACTAGATTATAGAGATCAAATGGATAGCTTATGCAAATGATGCTCCAAAGAGAGTTATGCAATAGTTTTTTCAGGATGGTAACACTTAAAAAAACCCAAATAAAAACTACATATTATTTTCGAACACATAAGCTTGCTATAAAAAATGTCAAAACATGGATTAGAAAAAACTACACTCAATTCAAGATACTGGTTTCCTCTGGGAGGAGGAGGTAAGGAACGAATCGAGGGATAGGGGCAAAGATGTTTTCTACTCTGTCGGTAACATCTGTTTAATTTTTTTAAATCCTAACAAAGTCAATATAATATTACCACTACAAATTCTAAGGGGTAGTTGTAGATGTACTTATTATTGCCTACGTACTTTAAAAAGTTTTAATAATAAATAAATATTTAATGATTTTCTTCAAGATTAAGGACCTTGAAGATTAAGGGTCTCTGAGCACAAAAAACCCAAAGAGTAATATTCTTTGAATGAATGTTGTGGTCACATTAACATTTGTTTTAACAGTTCATTCATTCAGCAAATATTTCCTGGGCACACAAAACATAGTTCCTGCCCTTTGGCATGCGTATTCTGAAAAGGAAAAGAGATATAAATAAATGAACAAATATATAATAAAAATCAGACATTCACAACTGGGCTGACAGTGAGAAGGTGGCCAGTGACATCTCTTTCGCTTTGTGGGCATTTGCGCTGTCCCAATTGTGGAATCTTTTCAGTATCCTGCCTGTAACAAGTACCATAAAGAAAACTCAAGCAGGCTAGGAGAATGGGTAAATGAGGGAGAGGAGACATGAGTTAGAGAAGGGGTCAGACAGGCCCCTTTGCGATAGTTTGTTTTAGCAGAGACCTGAACAAAAGGTAAGAACCAGCCAGGGGAGGCTACCGAGAATGGAGATCGGTAATTAGCAGCAGTGGGCGGGTCCTGTGAGGAGCCAGGAGGCTGCAGCTAGAGAGGACAGAGTAAGAGGGGCAGTGACGGCAGAGGTCAGGGAGTGTGCGGGGCCGGATTATACAGACGTTCATACAACAGTTAATGATATTTAGGTATAATTTACAGCACTATAGTCATGACATTTGGATATAATTCGAAGGGACACAAAGTTACGATAGAATATTAAGGAAAGGGCCTGACTGACTCAGATCATTAAAATTATACACAGATAGCACACATTATATTACCTACAATGCCTATATCTTTTCATTTCATAGTATATGCTATAAATGAAAACATAAAATATATGTGAATTTGATAAATTGGACAAAGTGGGGAATAAAGAGAAAAATTAGGAGACACTGCTGGCATCTAGCCTAACAGCGGTGGAGCAGGTGGGGGTAGATGCATTTGCTGTATATTTTGAAGATTTTGTTAATAGGACTCGTTAGTATGTAGTGTCAAGGATATAAAAGAGTTAGGGTGGCTTCTCAGACTTTTCGTCTCGAGTGGCTATATGAATATAAGCCACCATTTACAGATACGGGAAAGACTACAGGCAGAATAAATTTGGGGAAAAGAAACCAAGAGTTCTATAATAAACATGTTAGGTTTTAAATGCCTCATAGACATCCAAGCAGAGACAGCATGTAGGCAGTTGGCTATATGATCACAGTTGTTATTGATACTGTAAAAAACCTACAACAAAACAAAACCACCACGCTAACTACTTTTCTCAACACCTCACCCACAAGAATACGATTTTGTTAACTAGCCAACAGTTGCTGACTTATTATTCTGGTTTTAGATGGTGAATACAATATGTACTCTGCTCTCTATGATTTCTAACAGCTTATTTCCATTTATATGAACACGTTAATGGAAAAGAAGCAAGAATGGAAACAAACACCGTTGATCAGTTCTCTTATCCCTGAATGAAGACACTCATCATGTAATGTGTATTTCCAACATTCCAGACGCTCTGTTTACAGAATCCAATTTTCTAAGGTTATTTCAGATGAAAGGCTTTTTAAATAACAAAATCATAGTATTCTTAGCTCATAGTCCAAATCATAAATGCGATTTTTAAGAAGGTTTTCACCATGATTTTATATCACATGCTACAAATAAAATAGGAGGGAATAGAACAGTTTAAGAGTGAAACATGGCTGTCTTAGAGAGCCTGGGTTTCAATCCTGTTCCCAATGTAGTTTGAAAAATTATTTAACCTCATGCCTTCTTTACGTCACACGCTCAATAAAGATAAGACAGGATTGGGGATTACAAGAGCCAGCACAGTCACAGCATTTAGTACAGTATGTGGCACCAGGTAAATTCTTTGTAAGTGTCAGCTGCAAATGTTATTTGTAAAAATATAGTATGAGTTTAGTTTAACTAGCATGTATTAAGTACTGCTACACATACGTGCCCACACTGTGCTATGGACTACAAAAAGCACTGCCCCAGTGATGGCTAACTAGGACTTAATTCTGAGCCAGATGACTTTCTCATGTTGATGACAATCCCCCTAATACTTCATATACGATTAGTCCTTCTAAACCTTGAAATCAAAATGCACGCTGAGTTGTGCAGACACGCACCACCAACCTCAGATTCGCATACTGAGCTCACTTCCCAGCTCATTCCCTCTGTGCCACACACATATCCTCTTCCAAACTGGTCCAGACTGAACGCTCTGGATTCTCTTCTCTCTTGAGCACGCACATGGATGGTCTACCATATGAATGACCTCAATCCACCCTGACTCACAGAGAAATCCATAACTTTTGAATGCTACTTTCAAAAAGATTGGGGTCCTCTGTTAGAACCTTCACTTGACTTCCAAATCTTAGCTCTCCAGGTCTGGCAGACAAGATACAGTTTTACACGTCCCACAGTCGGGTCTTCTGGCCCCTATGCACACACTGAAATATCTTTCTTTAAAATACTGAATTCTTGTGCAGCACCTGTGGCTCAAGGGGGAGGGCACCGGCCCCATATGCTGGAGGTGACAGGTTCAAACCCAGCCCTGGCCGATAACTGCCAAAAAAAAAAAAAAAACTGAATTCTTTTTCTAAAACAGTCTTCTAACTTGTAGGCAGGTTTCATATTCCTCACACTTGTCTGATCTTTTGTATCCACATATGAATTCTTCTCTCAAACGAATCACTGTTGAGGAACCATGACAACATTGCTGAAACACAAAATTAGTTTTTAGACCATGCTTAGAAATTGTTTGAAAGTATATTTGATTTCTTCATTTGATCATTCCCCAAAAGGAAAAGGAATAATAGCAAAGAAACAAAACAGTTTGAGATGATGGTGAAAAATCATTGTGCAGACATGACCTCATGATAACACCAGCTACTGGATCTTTCAATGGGCCTCGCTCTCTGCAACAAAATAACTATTTCTTTTTATTAGAGCAATGGGTTCTCAACCTGTGCGTAACAATGAAAATACTTCCTGCATATCAGATATTTACATTACGATTCATAACAGCAGCAAATTACAGTTATGAAAGTGGCAAGGAAAATAATTTTATGGTTGGGGGTCATCACAACATGAGGAACTGTATTAAAGGGTGGAGACATTAGGAAGATTGAGAACCACTGTATTAGAGGAATCTCAGCTCAATTCTTCATTTACTATTTTAGAAGTCAGCTTCAAAGTAGGTTAAAAAGTGAAAACCACTTCTGGTTTCTTTCTCAGCTTATATCTTTAATTTTCATGGAACAGATAATGCATGAATCTTATCTATTCCCAACAAAACGAGAAGAAATTTACAACCTGCACATCTCGGTACGTTTTTTGGCAATATTATACTTGTGAAACAACTTTTATCATTTTCCCCTTTTATAAGATACTCTAAAATTTTAAAAAGGCATATGAAAAACCAGCCTACCTATTGCTCTAGTGAGCTATTAATGAAACCCAAACAGATTTCACAACAGCAGCTTTATACAAGAAATACATTTCATGATGCAACTATTTCCAAAAGAATGGATAGTAAGTGAAAAATGATACTTTGCTTAAAGGTAAATGGTAGCTTTCCAAAGTTCTCACAATAGGAACAAAATGTTTGTTTTCCATTCTTGCAATACTTCACTCAGGAGAATGGCCTCCAATTCCATCTAGGTTGATACAAAAGATATTATTAAACCTGTCTTTTTATAGTTGAATATTGCATGGTGTATATATGTATCATAATTTATTAATCCATTAACTCTGTCTATAACCTTACATAAGCAAAGTATGTAACCAAATTGTACTCCCTTAATAATTTGAAATAATATGGGAGCTTTGATATGTGGGAGAAGAAGAATCTGTTTAGAGAAGATTCTCTTGGTGTATGTTCAACACAGCATCATAAGGGATAGAAAAAAGAACAGCAGTAACATCAAGATGTCAAGAAGGGAAGATAATTAGACACAATATTGTATATCCACAGTACAAAATACATTTTGCTATTAAAATCATATTTTGAGGCTCAGTGCCTGTAGCTCAGCCGCTAGGGCACCAGCCACATGCACCAGAGCTGGCAGGTTCGAATCCAGCCCTGGCCTGCCAAACAACAATGACAACTGCAACCAAAAATAGCCGGGTACAGTGGTGGGCACCTGTAGTCCCAGCTACTCGGGAGGCTGAGGCAAGAGAATCGCTTAAGCCCAAGAGTTTCAGGTTGCTGTGAGCTGTGACGCCACAGCACTCTACCCAGCATGACAGCTTGAGACTCTGTCTAAAAAAAAAAAAAAAACCCTCATATTTTGAACAGTATACAATGACCAAAATAAGTGTGGAAAACATAGCAGTAAACTTTAAAAAAATGAAAAACTATATGTAGCATAACTCAGAAGCTTTTGCCTCTTCCGTCTCTCTTTTGAGAAGATCATCAGAAGCTCCCCAAGTGCAGTAGCTAAATGTTTCGAGTTGTCTATTAACTTTCAGAGGAAAAACAAATGTTAGACTTAGGATAAGAGCTCTCAGGAAACAGAAAACATTCTGCTAATCAGATACAGTCATGTGTCCGTTCACCACGGGGTGAGGTTTGGGAGGTGTGTTGCTAAGCAATGTCGTTCTGGGTGAACGTGGAGTGGACTTACAGCACCCCAGACGGCACAGCCTCCTGCACACTGAGACCATGGTGTGACCTACAGACACAGGGCTGCAAACCTGCACAGCTGTTGCCATACTGAATACCGCAGGCGCCTGTAACACAGCGGGAGGTATCTGTGTCCCTAGACACATGTGACCACAGAGGAGGCGCAGTAAACACGTGGTATTATGATCTTAGGAGACCATGGTGGCAGCAGCGGCTCATTATTGACTGAGAAGGTGTCGTGCACTACATGATGTAGGCTATTCAACCTGTCGATCGAGAATTCAACTACAGCCATGTTATTACTTATGTTGTCTCGGAGTATGTTAAATGCTATGTGTATAAAACAGTATCGCTAATCTCTGGTGCATGGGCAAGTGAGGTGGCTCTCACACATGCCATCTCGCTGACAGAGAAGTGAGCCAGCTGGAGTCGGAGAATAGGAAACATGTGCTCTAGGCCTGGAAGGACAGGAAGGACCGGAGTGTGTGAAGTGGAGCCCAGACTGTGCCAAATGAAAGGACCATGTGCTGCCTGTCCTGGCAAACAGGTGATGCGAGGCGAGGGGCGTCTCGTGTGATGACACTAGTCCTTAAAATCAGAGGATCAAGATTCCAGCCTAAAATCCATGTTAAAAAACAAAAACGCAGAGCAAGCCATGAAGAAGGCTGGAGAATATGCCCAGCAAAGCCCCAAACTATCCGGACGGACCATGATTTGGAAGGACACGGCTTCCCACACTTCTCAAGTCATGTTCCTCTCAATCAGAGATTTGCAACCAGTGTGCCGTGAGAAGATGGTTGGTGTGACATGAGATTTTTAAAGATTATTAATTAAATTATTTCTGAAAGAAGTTCAAACTACAGTAAGTATATTCCAAAAGAAGTTCAAACTGCATTAAGCATATACTTTTTTTTTTTTATCAACATAATTTAAGAAGGGCCACAGAAGTTTAACTGTAGGTTCAAGCGTGCCATGAGGTAAAAAAGGTGGAAAAACGCTGAAGACCCTGCTCTAAACTAAGAGCAGACAAGTTACCTTTGGGGGCACTAAGGACATAGTTCAAAGCAGCCTTCTGCAAGGCGGTCATTATTTTCAGCCTAATGGCTCACGTCTACAAACTCCTGTATTTCTGCAGTCAGTTAAATTTGTTTCCCCTGATCCTTGTGCAAAACTGCAGCTCCAGGCAGATGACCCTTATATATCTTACTCAGCATATTCCTGTAGCTCCTAAATTAATAAAGATAAATATGCATACCTAAAATATACATGCACATATGAAATATGCATGTAAATATACAAAGGTCATCAGTTTCTATGGTTTTTTGTTCCTCTTCCAATCTGCCAGATATAAAAAGTCATTCTACTATCAACCAGGCAGCCAGGCTGTTAGTAAAATGCTGTGAGTTCATCGGCTCCACCCTGCCTTTTGTTTTCTTCTTTTCTGACCCTGTTTAACATTAGGCACTTGTCTCCCAGACAGTTTTTTCCACGTGGCCCTTTGGATTTGGATTTCACCTCCAAATCCCAGGCGCCAGTCTTCCCTCCTCCGTTCGCTCCCCCAGCCCCTGGATGAACACTACTTGGTATTAATTTTGCTCAGGACTCTTCTTTACTTCCATGTATCATTCAACTTGATTTTCATCACCACTACTAGGGTTTGCACCTGCTGAGTGATCTGTTTACTTCAAGCGCACACAAGAGTCTGCAATAATTTGGGGGAAGCGTTAGTGCAAGAAAGACAAAAACACTTGTACACAGAGGGAGCCCTGGGAACACTGAATGACATTGAGATAGCTTTGAATTTTATTAGCCCCTCCCTACCCCCCCCCCCCCGGTAATCCTTACCGGCTCCTTCCCCAGGCCTCCCCCATAAACTGCTCGCTGTGCCAATGCAGCTTCAACCCAAACTCAGTATAGTCCTCTCCCAATCAGATGGCCACCCTGGAGATGCCCTGGGGTCCTGAGGGGAAGTAGTGGGCAGTAAGGTTTAACGCAGCTGAATTTAAAAAGTAGGTAAAATACATTAGACTTGATGCCATAGATAATAAGGAAATAGTGTAGGCTCCTCAAGAAACAGGTGAGAGAGTGCTATCCGTCAGAAAGATTGGCTTTCTTGGAACTTAATCCATTGCAAACAGGACTTAAACTTTTCTGAGAAATAAAAGTCTAAATAATGAATGAGTAAGAAAGGGTTAATAATGAAAGAACGGAAGGTTCTTCCAAGAGCTAAAGGTTTTTTAAAAATTCACTTCTGGCATAATTAAGGGAGAAATCACTTCAAATGAAAGATGTCACTGTTACTAAAACTTCATTCATTGAATTATGTTTCATGTGAAAAGAGTGTATTTTTAAGATTATTTGGTTCTTATATAAGTCAACGTCATTTCCAGTGTTTGGAAAATTGATATTAATTTCAGGTCATTGAAAATGTAACTGAGTTTATTAAATTAATTTCTCAAAAACCACCTGATAGCCACCAGATGGCAACCTGATTTGATGTCAAATCAGAAATTTAAGTTATGGATAGCCCTGAGACTATGCATTACCACCCATTCATCTCCTGGGCTTCTTTTGAAATCATGAACAAGAACGCTTTCTACTACTTTTGTAAATTCTGTTAGAACATAATGAAAAATTCTCTACCCACCAAGCTTACAATAATTAAAGTTGTGTTCTTAATGGAAGCCTATCTAGAAATAGCACAATATGGAATGAATGATTATTAGTAGACCTGTTAATGTACTTGAATAAATGCCTATTGGGAGCACAGGTACACATTAGTACATTTCCTAAAGAAAATCCATTTTCATTTCAAATTCTGACATTTTATTTAGAAAAATTATACCCTTTCTTTTAATTATTTCAGTGAACATAATGAAGGTATTACTAACTATACCTCAGAGTACTTTATTTTCTCCAATTTTTTAGTAATCTGAGCCTTCTTGTAATTAAAGGCATGCTGTATTAACGATGCTGAAAGTCTCCAAGGGAAACATTTAATGTCCACCTCATAATATTATGCCAAAATTACATGCACAGAAGACTTTTTAATAATCTTTGTTTTCTAATTTAGTTTTGATTGGCTCTGAAATCCACAGCGGCACTCAAGAGCTTCCATTCTCCAGCCATCAGCACTTCTGGGCCATAAATTGTACAAACACACATGACTTCCTCCGTCCGTATGCTTCTTTTCAAAGCTTCTGTTTAGCTTATCCAGAAAATGAGCTGCAGGCTAGAGATAATTGCAGATAATTTTGCCGTTTTGAAGCCACTGGGGTGTTACGTGGGGATGACAGCTGAGTTTGTCTAAACACAAAGCACAAGTCACAGCTTTGTGTTGTCACTTCAGCTTCACACACAGGTTCACATCATCTTATCTGCTCTTTATGCAAATGGATACAAATTATAGGTACTAGATGATCTGTGTTTCCTGGCAAAGCCAAGCTACCCGAAGCTTTTAATGTGGCTGAATGGATAGAAGCTATACAAACGTGTTATTCCAGCCAACAACAACAACAAAAAAACAAACAAAAAACCATGGTGAACCCTCCTCTGCCCTTCCAGTTCTTCCCCCTTAAGAAAAGCAAAGATCTTTTTCTGACACCATCAACTTTCAAAGCACATATGAAATTAAAAAGAAAATATGTGGACTTCAATATACCCAATTCAAACATACATATTTATGTTTATAGAAAATCAGTGTTTATAAATGCCAATACAATTAAGAGAGAACAAATTAAAATTACTTTACATTGACGATTTTATGGCAGTGAGGTTAGTAAGCAGAAATCTATTGTTAAATGGAATCGTTATGCTCCTTCCTTCCCTAAAATTTCATTCTATATTAAAATAAATGCAACATTCATGGATAGTCACTGGCATACAACGAAGCAAATGCAAAAGGCAGCAATGTGGACTCTTAACGCAATGCCAACAAACTTCAACTTTGTATTAAAGAAATAGGCTATGGAAATTATAAGGTATTTCTCTCACCAAAATGTCCTGTCAGTGCTCAGAATTGCTATCCTCACAGCTAATAAGGGTGTCACTAGCTGAGCAACTGATTATTGAAACCATTTTGCAGAAAACATTTACATATAGGGGCTAAGTGGCGGTTGTTCTTATGTGGCAGCTACCCTGATGTAATGGGCCATAACGAGACTGAGGGAGCAGGTACGATGTGAGTGTCTAGGGAGCAAGAACGCGTAAGTCATACCACAATTGACTTTATGGATCCCCATTAGACCTTGGGCTAAGGAGCACCAAACAGGTCTGATATGACAGCGCCCTGAGAAAGTTTTATAGCCTCGTGTCAGGAACCCTTAGGCTAAAGAGTTTTATGGGAAAACCCAAAAGTGCAGAGAGGAAGTGTTGCTATATTAGGCCATTATCATTGACTTGGCATATAATATGCATATAAACAGTCCCAGAGTGTGTATTTCAGGGATAGATTATGAAATCTGTTGTACCAATCACATGCATATTAAAGAATACAAATTAAGCATTGATAAGTAACATCTCACAAACCTTACACGCCCCCTTGAAAAGCCATCCTCCTCAAGGACAAGTTGAAATGCACTGAGGTTTCTGCAGGTCTCCACAACACTAAGACACAGGCTTTTGAAAGACTGCCCTGTGGAGTTTCATGTGAACTTGTAATGTCTCGAGAAAGATGAGGGCTATCATTTTAGTCCTTTTTTCCCATTTGGTCTTTAACATCATTTAGCCACTCTGCTAGGAAAGGACTTGTTTAAGAACCTTAGACCATATCCTTTGGAAAGGCAGGCACGGGAAGTTCTGTGATGTGCCCTTTCTACTTGTGATGAGAGAAAGGGGCATGCTGAAGACGCCAAGAAAACCTTTCCAAGTGATGGACAGGAGCAGAGCCGCAGAAGCATTCTCTGCCCAGAGGTCGAGATCAAGGAAGTTGTACACACACACCCCAACCTGAACACATCAGACAGGAACTACACAGGGGAAAAGGCGCCCTGGGAGAGGATGCTTGCTATTTTACTTAGCTCTCTAAACTATTAAACAATTCCAGAAGAGGTACATTGTTGCAAGTGTCATAAGAAACCAATATATAGAACTAGAGTGTTCTTAACATGAAACTTGCCTCGGGACTCTGCTGTATATAAAGAGTGGAAGATTGCACAGCCTATCACCCAAACAGCCATTTCAGCCCAGATTTGCAATGAGATCTTAAATTTGACCTTTTCTTAGAAACTATTAAAGACCTTATATAAAGCCAACAAATGTCTCTTCTCCTTTAAAAATTTAGTTTTGCTAATATGTTTGAATAAACTCCTTCTCTGGAAGTCTCTGGTTTATAAAACGCAACATCTTTGCAAAGCACATACCTGTTTCCCAGAGAGATGGGGCCTCTCTTTGAAATATTTAGTCTTTCAGGGCACTTTAGTCATAGTGACACCTAATAGCCAAGCTCTTTTTCTCACTCTCCACAAAATCAGGTTTAGACTATAATTCAAACCAGTCCCCAAAGGCACTTCTGAAAAATGACAAGCCCTTAGCTTTTAGGTGAAAACACTCTTCATTGCTCAAAATTGTTTCCTATTACAAAACTCCATAGTGCTAGGTCTAAGATGGTCTTATGCTAATTTTACTCACTTGGGACTGTGAACAGATGCTCCTTTGATTAATAGTTTCACTAGCCTGAAAATGCCAGGCCAGGTTCAAGGTAATAAAATCAGGCAAGAATACCATTAATATCTGCTACACAATTATATCTGTTATAGGAATAAAAATGGGATCACAGTTCTTGTATCAAATAAAGACTACCCATAACCAAAAAGAAAACATAAACCAAATAAACCTACTGTCCAAATTCCTTAGCACATTAATTTATACCATTGTAATCACCAACCACTTTACTAATAGTTTCTAAGTATATTGTCAGCTATGTCCTTCGTGAAAATTCATAATGTCACTCCAATGTTGCCTTTTCACATAGTATTTAACTTTCTACCTGGAAAAAACTTACATACAGTCCAAGAACAATGAATTTTGTAAGCCTCCATATCCAAAGGGCAGTATCTGAATTTGAATTCCCCAGCTTATTACTTTCTAATAAATATATTTCCAGCACCCCAGTGGTCATCTTTACCCATAGAAAACCACGAGCCTTGAAAATAAAGGCCTGCGTGAGTTGGCAAATAAGACTTTTTTTTTTTTTTTTTTTTGGAGACATAGCCACAAGCTGTCACCCTGGATAGAGTGCCGTGGCAACATAGCTCACAGCAACCTCCAATTCCTGGGCTCAAGCGAGTCTCTTGCCTCCACCTCCCAAGTACCTAGGACTACAGGCGCCCGCCACACGCCCGGCCATTTTTCGGTTGCAGCCGTCATTGTTGTTTGGCGGGCCCGGGCTGGATTCGAACCCTCCAGCTCAGGTGTATGTGGCTGGCGCCTTAGCCCGTTGAGCCACAGGCACTGAGACAGCAAATAAGACTTTTCCTGAAAAGCTTCTCGCCAGGATTTTAGTCCCTGTCTCTTCTGCTTTTCTTCTCACTGGTCTCCTAATTAGAACTTTCAAATCACATCAGCTTCCTGATGAAGAAAACCATGAAATCGAATCTAGCCTTGAACTATGGAATTTGGGACCAGCCTTACACACGTTTGAGGAAACCTGTGTGTTTTTAATTGGTTTGTCTACGATTTTATCCTTCACATAACAGAGAGGCCCTAATCAAATTCCCAACCTCCAATCTGAAATTTAACCTTCAACTGGACTTCTTCCTTTATAACTCATATATTGCACCTGCCTCAATGGAACTTTTAGGTTGCAGAGAAGCAGAAGGCGAGTTCCGGTGCATCAATCAAGAGAGCAAACTTATTGACTCCAGGTAGTGCGAGCCTCCACTGAGAAGGCAGCTAACCAGGTAACACCAATCTGCCAGCTGTAGATTCAGCCCACGGCACAAACTCAGCCTTCCCACTCACCACATCTGTTTGTCCATCCAATCAGACCCCATGATTTATATGATATGTTCTAATCAAAAAGTTGCCTCACCATCGCACAGAACGTCTCAGGAGGGTCTCCGCAGGTAATGTCCGGAGGATCCAGTTTCACTTTCAGATATTTTGTCATGTCTGTGGATTCTGGCTGGCAGGCCATGTAATCCCAAACTTTCCCTTCTTCTGTGTAAATCTGAGTCTTACACACATCGTAATGTCCCCACACCAGAGGGTAGGGCTGCATCACCGAGGACACTGTCACCCAAAGGGCATGAATCGAGAGGAATCTGGACAAATACATCTCTAACTCCTTTCTGATCTTCGAGGAAACTAAAGAGTTTGCTTTGTGGTGTCTATTTCACAGATACATGTACGTATCTACGATGTCAATATGTAGGTAGGTCTGTGTATTAAAAATAAAACAGAGGATGGGCTTTCAAAGCAGATTCCAAAACCAAATGTGAAGGGTGAGGCTATTGTGCGTGGCCAGGTTTATTGAGGACTTTGGTGGAAGCCTGACATGCTTGGGTGCTAGGCATTGACAACTTGCAGGTTTTTCTTTGTCCTAAAACATATCTAGGAAATAAACTCAGGTCTAGTTTGGCTTTTGTAAAAGATGTCCAGCTGCAGATAATAATTTAGCACAGCGATGGCTCTCCCGTAGTGCAGCCGATAACCCTGAGTGATCCTCCCGGGGCCCAGCTCATGGGGGCTGCTCAGGTGCGCCAAGATCTCAGCATCGGAAGCAGAAGGATGAATGTCCGCAGGCCGGTATCTGTTTCCCATCAATCATTCTTTTCTTCTGGCACCAACACCCTTTTAGAAACAATAAGAGTAAGAGTTATTGTCCCGGAATCAATGCATTACGAAACCTATGACATGTTGACATTTTGACGGTTTGATGCAATATAAAGCAAATTGGTGTACTATGGGTAACCTTTACTCAGCTGCTTTGCTAGAATGAGCAAACTACAGAAATCATTCACGTAGGGGAGAATTTCCAATACAAAGGATTTCACTCTTCCATAACAAAGATAGATGTGTGCGTTCCAGGTGAGTTATAGATTCTCACTTCAAAAATTGCATTCCCATTTGGACAATACTGAGAGCAAGAAGCTGGATTTTAAACATTTCTCAGACATCGCAGTGCTAGAAAATCCTCCAAGACAACAATGAGGGAAATGAACGCTTTGAAAACCGTGACAAAGGAATGACTCCTAGGCCCTCTTGTGTCTTGGCAATGAGACCCTAAAAATCTCCAAATTCCTAGTATGTATCTTAGCTTTGGTTAGCTGGAGTGAAAACCAGCATTGTTTGTATGAGTCCAGCACTAAGGATTAGCAGAATTGGGAGAATTTTGTTGAGTTGCCTTTAGTGAGCAAAACAACTTGTCTCTCTGAAAAAAAAAAAAAGTCCAAAATAAAACCAAAGGAGCAAATTTTCCTTTCATAAGAATTTTGTAAATTTTCTATTTTCTGACATCTTTTTATAGCCACGACATCTGCATTTGTCATTAACTTTCTGCAACAGAAGAGAATTTGTCCCAAAGGCGAAGATTATACGCTGCTTTAAAACTAAAAACTCTATAGTAAAAGGCACAATTTAAAATGCACATATAAAAACAACTGAGGGTGAGTTAACAGGCCATGAAGCAGAATAATATGGCATTAGTTCCAAGAGAAAATAAAAAATATTGTTTAGAAGTATTTTTAGTTAACTAATAATGCAGCCTGCATAACTGTGGGTACAGTCACTGGCGAGTGTAACTGGGCAACATCTCTCTTTAGAGACCACTAACCAAATCTAAGCAAACTAAACAAACACTAATATTTAGAAACTAGGTGTTTTTTAAAAAGCATTTGTTTAATTAGTTCGTTCATATTCATAGCCCCAAATTAACTATTTTGTAAACAACTCAAAAGGGACAAAAAAGCCAACGGTTTTGGAAAATCCCATTACGGACCCTTCAATTCACATTAAACTGTTGAAATAGGGAAGTTGACTATCTTCAAACAATCTTACGAAGGGAATTCATTATCTTTAAATAATATACCATCTTAAAATGAACTAAGCCACAGAGACTACGAAATGCCAACAGATGGTTGAATTGTGTTTCCATAGCAAAGTAATTTATAATAATTGCTTTATGGATGCGAGTGCAATTTTCATTATATTCAATTCATAAAATGTTATCATACAGCTGCAATTGGTGATATTTCCTATTAGGAAAAAGTGTTGAATATTTGAGTTCCTATGAAGCCATAATTAGCAGTTTGTCTAAACATGTATAAACTGCAGATTTGAATCTGCCTTTCCCTTGCCACCTAAAGTCTACACTATGGTCAGCACAATTTGAAATCTTAAACGAGAAAGAAAACTAAAAAATCCCAAGAGAACACATGCTGTGGTTACTACAGCCCTGTGCTTTTTTGTACAGACTCGTCAGTAATTTTACATTGATGTTTTCAGAAACATCCAACAATTTGACAAGGGATACAGTGAAAAGGTAGTAAAACGACACAACAGAGCTACATTTCCTAGATGCTCATTTCAACTGTGTTTCTTCCTTTATCCTAAGAGGAAACCAACACTTTCCAGGGTGAGGAAGGAAGGGGGCACTACAACTGTCGCAGTGTAAATTCTACTAGATCATGAAATATGAACTTCGGTGTTCAGTTCCGTATACAAAGCAGGTTATTTATCAAGAACAAGATAATCTGGAAGACCTGAAAAGGACTGCTTTGAGTTTGAATGGAGTGAGCATTATGGGTTAATTTTTAATATGACTTAATAAAGATTGGTACATATCTGAATGCTCCCTGAGATTAGTTTTCGCTTTTTTTAACCAATAAATGACATTCCCCTTACCCATTTATTCCTAAGTAATCCGTCCTCACTCACATTTTGCCCTACAGTAATCACAAAATAAACGGTGACCATCAGGGTGTCCATAAAGTTCAAGTGCAACTGAAAATGGCACACTAAAAAAAAAAGAAAGAAAAAAAATGGCACACTAATTTTAAACTGCACATGAACTTTATGGACACTCCATGTATTTGCACATAAAAAAATTTGGATGGTAAAGGAATGTGTGTGAATCTGTTACCATCTGCTGACACAACAGCAACCCCATTATAAAGAATTCTCATTGAGGTATACCAGAATTATAATGATGGTCATTACACAGAATTATGGACCACATCATTGATCGCATTTAGAGAACTGACAGGGAAAAATGCAGAGGACTGCAAGATATTTGAATATGAGGCAGTTGCAGGACTGTGCCACAGACATTCTTGACAAGAAGCAGCCAATTATAGTTTAAATTTCTGGCACATAACCAGTTGTGATTAATAGTTTTCCATTACATTACAGACATATTATTAATGTATTAAAAATGTCAAGCTTTGGCAAGCACTAATATGGCATGGCTCAGTTAGCCTGCAGAATTTACATTTAATGAGCTCCCATTGACACAGAAAAAGATATTGACCACGGCATATTCCAGATCAGGAGCAGGGGCACACTAAGTTGCTCTTTAACATAATTATTTGATTTCATTCTCATGTTTTTGTTTGTATCATCACTAGGTATCCTTCATTTCCAGGTCTCTTTCTTTGTCAGTGCTACATACACTTCAAAGTAAATCCTCTTAATTTCAAATGAATAAGAAATTAAATCTATGAACTTCCATGACACACCATGGAAAAGAAGCCTCTGCAAAAACCAGGAATTTGCTATTAAAGCATAATGGTAGAGTTTTCAAACAAAGTAAAATGATGAAAAAAGAGAATATTATTTACACCTTAACCCCCATTACCTATTATGGCACTGGTTCCCATCTGGCTAAACTTGCAACCAGGTTAAAATTATCAATAGCTTCTTAAAAGCTAGTTCACCACAGCAAATAGCTAGGCAACCTGATTATGAGAAAGACATTTGATGACATATTTGGAGAGTTAATATGCTAAACGTGTATCTGTTCTAGCCCATAACTGAACTAATTGCCAAGTAATGTGGCCTTCGAATTTGCCTTAGGGGTCTGTCTTTGTCACCTAAATAAGAGCAGCTGCAGAAGAGCTCTGGGCAGCCCCGTTCTAGTTCTTTACTTTGCAAACCTTGGAAGCTCATTGTAATCGAATAATGATGCCATCACCTGTGCCTGGCACTTAAGTCCTGAGAAGGCCTCCTGGATAAAAGTACCTGTTCATATGCTGCGAGTACTCTACAGACCTCTGGTAAATAAATTGGTGGAGACAATGAAAAAGATAAAATTATGTCATGGCCCTCAAGTTGATAGGTATTATTGATCAGGATTAAATGGACTATAAAATGGCTTTGCATACATTGTCCAGGATTCTGTAGCTAATTCTCTTCACCCATTTGGATTAACTTTACAGAAGGCATTTCACAGGCCCTTTCTCCCCTCTGGAAAGGAAAAAAAAAAAAGCCTTCCCAAATATTACATGGAAAGAATAATAATTAAAACTATAGGCAACTGTATTCCAAAAACAACTGCCAATTTCATCAACTGAAAGGCAAATACTGCCAGTAAATCTAATCTAGTTGGCTCCTTTGGACCTTCATTTTATTATATAATCTCACTAGGAGGTGTGAGTGGTGGGATTTGGCTCTTTGTTTCATAAATATTCCCCTCTTCAAGGAGTACCTGAAATAGATAGCTATTGACTCATTTCTACTGGACATGAATAATTTTTGTAAACATGCACATTTCTGAGTGGGAAATGAAAGAAAAATTGACTCTCATCATATACCATTGAGTAAAATATATAAAGAGATAAATACATATCCCTTAACCTATCAAAATCAGCAGCTTCTAACACAGTCACTATGAAATTTATTACCTATGGTGTTTTATCATGTATTCAATCCTTTTTGGACTTGTTGTGAAGAAAGCCTTTTCTAGTTATCTTAATGAGAAACATATGCTTCTATCCTTTTGTTAACTGTCTCTGGAAATATAAGAGCTTTAACATCCACTGCACCATCATTGGCGTAGCTTACTCATACTTGATTGGAAATTACGAGCAATGGTCTATCATGAGATTTTTAATAAAACCAAATAACACACCTTACTATTTGAAATATCTCTATTTTCTCTGAGAGAAGACTGATTGGAGACCCTAGATAACACATATTTTATAGAATGTTTGGGGATGGAATAAAACATACATTTATCTCAAAATCAGCTAAACCTGAAAAGAATCTGGTGTTAATTGTCATATGAGCAACAAATATTTCATTCTCATTCAGCAAAGTTCAGAGATGCAAGGTCTCAAATACACAAACGAGAAACCTACACCCACCTGAAGTTTTGAAACAAAACTTTGGATTCTGAAATTAAAATTATTTTTAAAGGGATACTAAACCTCTCACTAATTAAGACCTGACTGACTAATATACCCCCTTCTATTAAACAACATAATTCATACACACTTTTTTCAATGATAATATATAATTGTTTTTCTAAGTTGAATAAAATTTTATTTATTTCTAAAGCCTCAGTGCTTCTGTAACTCTAAACCTCTCTCCAAGTTTTTATAATACTTCATAAGCCTATCAACTAAATGTGTAATGGCTTAACTTTTTAACATATTACCTCATGTTTTTCAGAATAATAATAGAAGCAAAGACAGGTATTAGCACCAACTGGAGATATACAAAAGAAAACTGCAAACTACATTAGCCTCTTCTTAAAAAAGCTAACCTGAATTGTTTTAGCACACATACACAATGACAGCTGAGAAAACAAAAAACTTAATAGGAAAACAGCTTTCTGTCCAAATAAACTGTTTCCTGACAAAATTTTTAAGATCGTCCTTCTTAAATTTCACAGTAAGAGATAGCATCAAATTAATAGCCCAACATACAGAATCCTGAATACCCTCATGTAAAATATATCTCATTTCATGGCATCCCGAAAATAAAAGTAAAGATTTCCCTTTCGTATGTAAGCTAGAACAATGTCATGTGTGAAATACTTGATGCATTTATTTCTTGGCAAGCTGACCCACATGCAGAGATCCAAATTTTATCTTAATGAAAAACTGAAAGTTGCTTATCTTCAGAAAGAATCTTGGACAGCTATTGTGCTGCTTTTTCTCTGCCAAAGAGAAAGGGAGGTGGGTAAGGCATTCAAAGTGACACAGTTCAAAATACTTAAGGAAATGTGGGGCTGCTAATTTTCTCACAGGTTCAGATGCTCCTCAAGTGCCAAACTCCTCCCCCCCAAAAAAAGGGAATTTTTGAACAACTTTCCAACAAGCATAATCATATTTGAATAAATGATTTTGGGGGGAGACCTTTCTGGTTTCTGTCTTTCTTTCTTTCTTTTTGCATTTCTGTAAGATAAAAAACTTTTAGTATTTTCAGTCATAAGACAGGGTCTTATTTCTAGAGAAAATCTGCCAGATTCACCATATGTTTAGAGGAATCCTGAATCTCACTCAGAATTTTCCATTCCAAAGATCGACAATTTGTAATGATAAGGAGTGGCTCTATTATTTCCTGCGTGAGGAGGAGAATGGAAGAGGAAGGGGGAGACCCCCTAGTCACTGGAAATCTAAACCCGATGCAGCGATAGGAACCCAACCTACGACTCTTCCAAATAAAGTTGCTTTAAAATCCCCGCTAGGAATTTTTCTTCCTTGCCCTGTAAGATGACAACCTACTCGTAAATGGAGTTCTGAAAAAAATGGTCCCCGGGTGAGGTTACTAAAATAAACAGCAGAGGGCGCAGTTTCTTTTTATATTTAAGTTTTCCCTTGTATGAATCACTTAATTGGTTATTTTAGGCCCAATAATTTTCAGTATTATTTGTATCATATATAGATATCCACAGACCCATACAGGAGAGCAATTTAATGTCTCTAGCCGGATCCATTAACCGATTAATGTGATGCCAGTAAAGAATCTGTGGAAAGAAACCAAACAGCATTCCTACTCCAAGTCCTACCCTCTTGCAATTTTCCTTTTCCCCCAGCTGCACAGCACGGGATAGCAATGCTTTAATCCCACACCAATAAAGGAGATTAAAAGAAGGGGACTACAAAGCTCTTGGTGTGGCAACTAGCGCTACAGGGCCCGCAACGGGGCTAGTGTCCCCCTGTCTCCCCCAAAGCAAAGGGACTTGGCAGAAGGAAATAAAACAATCAGCGTCCTGAGCGCTGTGTGCGGTCAGTTGTGAGCGAGCGGAGCGCGGCGCGCCCGGCGGGTGCAGCGCAGACCCAGCGCCGGGGTTGGGACTCGTAGCCCGCTCGGGGCGCACCCCCACCGAGATTCGCGTGTGGGTGGGAGTGTGCGGGTGTGTGTGCGCGCACCCGCTCCGCGCGCTGCCTCCTCAGGGCGCTTTACAAAGTTCCTCGCCACCCTGAGCCTTCCCTCCCGCCTGTGGATTGCACTGGGGGGTCCCGGAGGGCGGGAGGACGCCCGGGAAGAGGGGCAAAGACCAGGGGTGCCGGGCGCTGGAGGAGAGGGAAGCCGGCTGCACTTACCCTGTGGCTGGTTGGCTGGGGCGCCGGGCGGCAGCCGAGCCGACGGCGCGGGGCGGCGGCCCTGCACAGCCTGGTCCGCCTCGGGCGGCGGCCGCAGCAGCGGAGCCCGCGGACGGCTCACGGGCTGGCGGCTGCGGCTCCGGCGGAGCCTCCTCCTGGGCGCGGGCGGAGCAGGCGGGGTGGGGGTGCGGACCCGATCGCCGCCGCCGCCGCCCGGGGGTCCCGATCGCCGCCCGCCGACTGCGGGAGGGGACCCTGCGGACCCAGAACCCGGCGCCCCACAAGACTCCCCGCCGCTTAATTACCTTCGCCTTGGCCCCCGGGGGAGCCTCGAGCACGTCGCCCCCTCTCCCAGCCGGCACCAAGAGGGGAATTCCTTCCCGTTGACGTCCTCTTCCGAAATGCAAAAGATCAGTGACTTTGACAGGTAGATGAGGGGGAGGGAGTAGGGGTGGGCGGAGAGGAAGAGAGGCTGAGAAAGGTGCCTCTCCCTCCAAAAATACAGTGATGTTAATAACGAAATCACAGCCTTCAGAGGACTGGCCAGCCCAGTCCCCTGCTAGCTGGCTGTCCTCCGCGCCTCCCCGCGCCTCTGCTCTGGCACTTCTCTCGCCCGAAACTTTTACTGAGGGATTGTTTTCTTTTTTTCTATTTCAATTTTTTCTTTTTCTTTCTCTCTCTCTTTTTTTCTTTTTTCTTTGTCTATTTCTTTCTTTCTTTCTTTCTTTTTAAGTCGCAGGACGATTTTCTGATTCCCGGGATCAGAACCAGCGGCCAGGAGGTTCTATCCCGCTTGGCACCGCTTTCATTTTATTTCAGATGAAGACGTTGAGCTTAGTCAGAAGGGGCATAAATCAGGACAATTAGCATTGGCGCCAAGAAGATCCTCCAGTACCAGTTTCTCCTGGGCGTCCTCGGCGCATTCCTCCACTCAAGTCAGAAATGTCACTGCACATAGCGTTGAGGGCTGCGAGCCGCGACGCACCCAAGGTCCGTTTGATGAAATATACATGGCCCACGATGCTTCGGGATTGCGGTTCCCGGGCTCCCCGCCCCCGCCCGCCGCGCCTGGCCGGGACCCTGCTCCGAGCTGGCAGCGCGCTCGCGGCAAACTTAGGGCGAGTGCGGATTGAAGCGTGAGAGCGAGGGCCTGCTAAGGGGACGCAAACCAGCAAGCCGGTGGAAGCCGCAGCCCTCGGAGGGGTGGCACGTACGATTCACTTAAAAGCAGATCTTCTGCAACTGCCAGCAAGTGGAAGGATTGCAAACCTTACACTACCTCGAGACCTGGGCGCTCCGAGCGGTCCTAACTCCGTCCCGCTCCCTCTCGCTGCCGCCTCCACTGCTGCTCTGGCCGCCGCTGCGCCCTGTTCAGACCTCGGGGCGAAGCGGCTTCAAGCCCACCCTCCACCCTGCTCCCCACTCCCGCTCACCCGCAGAAGCGCGGTTTCTAGCAACGCCTCCCGTACCTCCCACTTCTGCCCCCGCCATCCCACCCCACTCGGAGCCGTCCACTCCTCAAAGCTTCCCAAACACACCCCTGCCCCTGGAAGAGATCACTACCGTAATTTTCAGCCAGCAATTAGTTCGCCCGGGGCAATACTCCTCCTTTAGAAATTCATTCACCTTCAGAAAGTTGACGTTTCCCCAAGAGAAAGAAAAATGCCCTGGGGCCCCACCACCGCGGCTCTTACTCTCTTGGGATCACTCTTAGCTGCACACCAGCGTCTAATAAAAACTAATCCCGACTTGCATAAGGTAGAAAGTCGCTAGAGAGAGAACGGTCTGTTCTCAGAAATCGGCAAACAATCTCAAAAGGAAACAGGAACCAGCGTGGTTTTGTTTTCTGATGTAGGAGAGGAAGTAGGGGAAAGTGAGGCAGCTGAGGACGAGTAATCCCCGCACACGGCACCCCCCCCCACACCTTGGTCCGACAGAATGTCTCTCTGTGGTCCGGGACTTGGGGATAAGAGGCGTGCTGGCTGTTTCCCAGTTTAGTGCCTGCCCAGATTTGGGGCACGCTAAAGTTCGGGCGTCTGTGGGAGGGGAGAAGTCTGACTCAAAGTTGGCCACGCAAAGCCGAGGGTAAGAAGTGGGCAGTGTCGGGAACACCTGAGCGCTCCGCGCCCCCGGCCAAGGCGGGCGGGGCGGGAAGAGGCTGGGTTGTTTCTCCGTAAGTACTGCAGTGGTGCTGTGTGAAGGGTGCACCGGGGAGGAGGGTGTGGCCTTGAGCTCCCCTTGGCCCTGAGGGGAGGTGGACCCCGGGCTTCCCGTCCACACCTGAGGCCCAACAGGGAGTGGACAGGGATCTGGGATTTCAATCCTTTCCTCCTTTCCACCTTTGTCCTTAGAGTTGACATTGTTAAAAAGAAGTCACCTGCAGGGGGAAACTGCGAGGAGGGATTTATTTATTTATTATTTATTGTGCAGGATTTTTTGGCCGGGGTCAGGTTTGAAACCCCCACCTCCAGCATATGGGGCCAGCACCCTACTCCTTTGAGCCACAGGGGCCGCCCCATAGGAGGGATTCTTAAACAGTGGCCATTCCTGGCTCTTCCCCCTCTCTGTGCCCTTCAGATCTGAAATATGCACCCATCCCGACTGTGCCCACTCCCCACCTGCACCCAGTCCCCACCTATGCCCAGTCCCCACCTGCGCCCATCCCCACCTATTCCCAGCCCCCACCTGCACCCAGTCCCCACCTATGCCCAGTCCCCACCTATGCCCATCCCCACCTGCACCCAGTCCTCACCTGCGCCCATCCCCACCTGTGCCCATCCCCACCTGCACCCAGTCCCACCTGCACCCAGTCCCCACCTATGCCCATCCCCACCTATTCCCAGCCCCCACCTGCACCCAGTCCCCACCTATGCCCAGTCCCCACCTGCACCCAGTCCCCACCTATGCCCATCCCTACCTGCACTCAGTCCCCACTTGCGCCCATCCCCACCTGCACCCAGTCCCCACCTGTGCCCATCCCCACCTACACCCAGCCCCCGCCTGTGCCCATCCCCACCTGTGCCCATCCCCACCTGCACACAGCCCCCACCTGCACCCAGCCCCCACCTGTGCCCATCCCCACCTGCGCCCATCCCCACCTATTCCCAGCCCCCACCTGCACCCAGTCCCCACCTATACCCAGTCCCCACCTTTGCCCATCCCCACCTGCACCCAGTCCCCACTTGCGCCGATCCCCACCTGAGCCATGCCCCACCTGCACCCAGTCCCCACCTATGCCCAGTCCCCACCTATGCCCATC
>CAUYON010166836.1:0-17394 GCA_963573935.1 Arctocebus calabarensis
CTGTAGTCCAAGCTACTTGAGAGGCAGAGGCAGGAGACTCGCTTGAGCCCAGGAATTGGAGGTTGCTGTGAGCTGTGATGCCACAGCACTCTATCCAGGGTGATAGCTTGAGGCTCTGTCTCAAAAAAAAAAAAAAGAAAAAAATTAGCCGGCGTTGTGGTGGGCACCTGTAGTCCCAGCTACTTGGGAGGCTGAGACAAGAGAATCACCTAAGCCCAAGAGCTGGAGGTTGCTGTGAGCTGTGATGCCACAGCACCCTACCAAAGGTGACAAAGTGAGACTCTGTCTCTGAAAAAAAATAATTAATTAATTAATTTAAAAAAAAAAGATACCTTTGCCCATCAGCTCCCAGTCCAGCCTGACTTTGGGGGGTACATACTTCCCAAATAAATTATTTAAAAACTTCAAAAAAAAAAAAAAAGAACAAGAACAAGATATTTACAATCTCGGCGGTGCCTGTGGCTCAGTGGATAGGGCATTGGCCCCATATACTGTGGGTGACAGGTTTGAACCCAGCCCAGGCCAGCTAAAACAGCAGTGTCGCCCTAACCCAAGAGCAGGATGTTATTGTGAGCTGTGGCACCACAGCACCCTACCAAGGGCGACAAAGTGAGATTCTGTGTCACAAAAAACAAAGAAAGAAAGAAAGAAAAGAAATTTACAGTCTTGGGCAGCACCTGTGGCTCGGTGGGTAGGGCACTGGCCCCACATACCGAGGGTGGTGGGTTCAAGCCTGGCCCCGACAAAACTGCACAAAAAAATAGCTGAGCGTTGTGGCAGGCACCTGTAGTCCCAGCTACTTGGGAGGCTGAGGCAAGAGAATCACTTAAGCCTAAGAGTTTGAGGTTGCTGTGAGCTGTGATGCCATGGCACTCTATCCAGGATGACAGCTTGAGCCTCTGTCTCAAAAAAAAAAAAAAAAGAAAAGAAAAGAAATTTATAATCTAAAGAGGGTGATAGGTCCCACACGCCTGTAATCCTACCACACTGGGAGGCTGAGGTGGATGGATTGCTTGAGCTCAGGAGTTCAAGACCAGCCTCGCAAAAGCGAGACCCTGTCTCTAAAAACAGCTGGGTTTTGTGACTGGTGCATGTAATCCCAGCTACTCAGGAGGCTGAGGCAAGAGGATTGCTTAAGCCCAAGAGTTTGAGGTTGCTGTGAGCTATGAAGCTATGGCACTCTACTCAGGGCAACTGAGACTCTGTCTCAAAAAGAAAAAAAAAGAGTGACAGACACATAACAGACGACAACAATTCTGTGTGACAAGTGCCCTGATAGAAGTAGCATAAGACGCTCTGGGAACACAGTCCAGGGGAGTCAGAGAAGGCTACCTGGGAGAAAGAGTAGCCTGCATTGAGTCCTAGAGGACGAGTAAGAGTTAGCCAGCTTGTGCACCAGGCCCCCGCCATATCCCTTTTGGTTGTTTGGCAAGCTTAAGGCAGAGACAAACATGCCTGTTTGGTTTCAAGTGACCCTGGGACTACTGAAAATGTCACCTCTGCACCTTGAGCACCAGCCATTACCCTGAGGTCTGGGCAAGAGGGGGCACAGCTATTTTCAGAGCATCCCTGGGCATCAGCAGATAAGTACGGGCCACAGCTAAACACACGTCTCTCCCCCGCCCGCCCTACCCCCACCACCTCAACCAGGGATGCCTATTAATCCTGACAAATGATGACTTACGAACATGTAATGCAAACTGATTCATCATACATTCAAATCCACCGCCCCGCCCCAGCGGGAGGCCCCAGCCAGACAAGTGTATTACACGGATAATGTATTTGACGTATTAATAAAACCAGCCGCATTGCTCTGGCGCGGGGACTGGGGAATGCCAATATACGATGACAGATCACATATTGATGAAATCCAGATGTTTGGAATCATAGTCTTGGGGCCTTGTTCATATTGACTGAAAGTAAAAAATGCCGTCTGTCAGCGTGTTAACTCTTCCTGTCCCACACTCAGCGGAGGTGCCAATCATGGTTTTCTGGAGAGAAGGAAGGGAATGAGAAAAAGGAGAGAGTGGATGAGAAATTAGGTGGTTTGGATGTATGATGGATAGATGACATGGAGGCTAGACAGTTGTACCATGGACAAGTGGACAGGACACTCTTCATGCCTTATGTTCTTGACCTCTTAGCAGCGTTTGACCCTTCAGATGACTCTCCCTCGCTTCTTGAAACTCTTTTTTGGCTTCCATGACATCACACTTTCCTTGTTTTCATCCTACCTCTCTGCTGTTCCTTTTTAGTCTTTGATGATTTAAACTTCCTTTACCTGTTAGACTTTAATTAAAGGTCTATTCTGGACTCTTACTATACACATTCTCATTAAGTGATCTCTGAATTTTACTCATTTATTAATTCATTCAATAAATATTTACTATTTACCATATGCCAGACATTGTTCTAGGCACAGCAGATCCAGTGGTGAACTTTCATTCTTACCTATATGTCAGAGTCTCCCAGGTCTAGAATTCTAGCTCTGGCTCATGTATATACTGCCTATTTGGCATTTTCACATGGCTATCTTAAGAGTTCCTCCAAGTACTTCTGAACTGAACTCATTTGCTTCCTTACCAAGCCCGAGTTCCTCATCCTGTCTATAAGTTGGTAAATGGTCTACCATCTAGCAGGTACTCAAGCCTCAGAGTCATCCTTACCTCCTTTCTGTCTTTTAACTCCCACATCCAATCCATTTCTTTTCATCACCGTGCTAGATGAAGTCACTGTCATCTTTCCCTGAGTGAGATGACCTCCTGAACAATCCTCCTGCATTTGCTTTTGCCTCTTAGACCATTCTCTACTTTACAGTTAGAATGATCTTTTTAGGCGCTTGTGGCTCAACGGGCTAAGGCGCCAGCCACGTACACCTGAGCTGGCAGGTTCGAATCCAGCCCAGGGCTGCCAAACAACAATGACGGCTGCAGCTAAAAAATGTCCGGGCGTTGTGGCGGGCGCCCGTGGTCGCCCAGCTACTTGGGAGGCAGAGGCAGGAGATTTGCTTGAGCCCAGGAATTGGAGGTTGCTGTGAGCTGTGATGCGACAGCACTCTATCCAGGGTGACAGCTTGAGGCTCTGTCTCAAAGAAAGAAAAAACAAAAAGAATGAACTTTTTAAAAGGCAAGTCTAAGGGGCAGCGCCTGCGTCTCATCGAGTAGGGCACTGGCCCCATATACTGAAGGTGGCGGTTTCAAACCCGGCCTCGACCAAACGACAAAACAGAAAAATAGCCGGGCATTGTGGTGGGCACCTGTAGTCCCAGCTACTCGGGAGGCTGAGGCAAGAGAATCGCCCAAGCCCAGGAGTTGGAGGTTGCTGTGAGCAGTGTGACACCACAGCTCTCTACCAAGGGCGACAAAGTAAGACTCTGTCTCTACAAAAAAAAAAAAAGGCAAGTCTAATATGTCACTCTCCTGCTTAAAACTCTCTGGTGGCCTTTTATTGTATGTTAAAAATAATATCCAAAATCATTAAGGGTAGTTAAAAAGCCCTCCAGGGGCTCGGCACCTGTGGCTCAACGGGCTAAGGCGCCCACCAAGTACACCTGAGCTGGTGGGTTCGAATCTAGCCCGGGCCCGCCAAACAACAATGACGGTTGCAACCAAAAAATGGCCGGGCATTGTGGTGGACACTTATAGTCCCAGCTACTTGGGAGGTGGAGGCAAGAGACTCACTTGAGCCCAGGAATTGGAGGTTGCTGTGAGCTGTGATGCCACAGCACTCTATCCAGGGTGACAGCTTGAGGCTCTGTCTCAAAAAAGAAAAAAAAAAAAAAAAAAGCCCTCCAGGATGTGGCCTCTCTATCATCATATCTCAACGCTCTGCCCCTCACTCCTGTTCCAGCCACACCGGACTTTTTTCAGTTCTTCACTTAGGCTGTCTTCCTTCTGTACCTTCAAACATGCTATTTTCTACCTAGAACACCATTTCCCTCAATCATTGCTTGACTGGGTCCCACTTATCCTTCAGGCCTTTGCTTAAATGTCACTTCCTTCACCTTCCACACCAGATGATATGCTCCCATGGTTCCATGTACTTTTCTTTTTCTAAGACCATTCTGGGGGAAATTGTTTAATGTTTCTATCCATTGTTAGGCCCTAAGCAGTCTCTGAGGGCAGAGACTGTCTCCATCATACTCATTATTGTCTAGCATCTACTATGTATACAATGGCAAACCTTAGCAGTCCAATAGATGTCTGTGGAATAGTATCAAATCATGAGCTAGGTGAGTGTGTGGATAGGTAGGTACTTGGATATTGTTCAGATTTGGAGTAAGACAGACCTGGATTTAAATCCCCACTCTGAACATTGTGGATCTGTGTCTGCCTTGTTTTCAGCACCATTGTCCTCATCAGTGGGGCAGAGATAATAACACCTATCTTACAGGACTGTCGTAAGGATCAAATGAGATAAAATATGTGCACATTAACCTACTGCCTAATATTATATAATGATATTCAATAAACAGTTGTCAGGCGGCGCCTGTGGCTCAGCGAGTAAGCGCCGACCCCATATACTGAAGGTGGCAGGTTCGAATCCAGCCTCGGCTGAACTGCAAAACAAACAAAAAAATAGCCAGGCATTGTGGTGGGCGCCTGTAGTCCCAGCTACTCAGAGGCTGAGGCAAGAGAATCACCTAAACCCAGGAGTTGGAGGTTGTTGTGAGCTGTGTGATGCCACGGCACGCTACTGAGGGCGATAAAGTGAGACTCTGTCTCTACAGAAAAAAATAAATAAATAAACAGTTGTCATCATTGGTCGGATAATGGATAAACAGATGGATAGACAGATGGACACAATGATGTACAAACCAATAAATAGATAGGAAGAAGAAACTCCTTGTACTCAGGGCACCTACTGAGTGGTAAAAGATCGTGGCCATAGCAGGGAAGAAGGCCAGATACAGAGCAAGGCAAGGCTGCTGTCAGGACGGGGCAGATGTAGGCACAAACAACAAACTGTGGTACTGTGCTGGAAACAATAAGGACTCCTCGCTTGTACATAGCCCTGAATTAATCATGTCTTCACAAAAGTGCTGGGAATGACATATTATGATCTTCGTTTCATGAAAGGAGAAATGAAACTCAGAGTGTTAAGCTATTTGCTCAGGGTCACACAGCTAATAAGAGGCAACTCCACTGAATTCCACTTGATGTTCTATTCTGTGTTTTGATCACTAGGAAATGGAAGCCCTTCCATTTCAGGGAAGAGGATATACCTGTGTATATACCACAAACACACACATATACCCACATATATACTCTCTGAAGTCCCAGTCTCCATTGCTCTTGTCATTAGAGTCACCCTCACTATCACCCAAGCAGGCACCAGACATGTCTTCTGCAGTCGGCAGAGAAAAGATAAGGTGGTGTTTGCTACTTGCACAAGCAGAGGCAAGAATGGAACTCCCATGGAACAGAACTAGTACAAGCCAGAGAGGCAATCATGTAGTGGGGAGCAGCAAGGCCAGATGTGGGTTAGTGATTGAGGGGAAAGCTTTCCCTTTGACTGAGACCTTGGGCCTCATATGTCCAATTCTATACCAGCCTTCACTATGGAAGATGGCAGAGAGAGAGCACCCCAAGCCAGCCTTGGGAACAGTGGCCATTTCCCAATGGTCAAGCGATTCCCAACAGAGGAGGGCAGCAGAGGGCTGATCTAGAACCTCAGGTACCCAAGGCCATGGCTCCACGGCTGGAGGGCTGCACTGGCAGGAGCCTGGCAGGCTAGGGAGAGGACTGCCGTGCCTTGACCTCTGCTGTCTACTCAGCAGACCTATCCTTCTTCACTCCTGTTGGAGCCTGGCTGTTGTCAAGTAGAGAAGGTAGTCTAGCAGCTCTGCAAGGACAACGAACCCTCTGGAGGTCATATAACCAGAGCACTTTCAGGCTATGACCGGTGGCCCTGACCCTTACACCCTGCCTGTGCAGAGTCACCTTTGAGCTGAAGTTGCCCGTGTAAGGCTGAGGATAGGGTCAGGCCTCCTCCTCTCCCTGCCCTCTGCCTGCTTGGAGGATACCTGCCGCAGGCACAAGTGAAGGTGGCAGGCACTGCCGCGCTGGGGTGGTGGGGAGGGCGGCGCGGTAATGAATGTGGACGGGAGGCGGAATGAGCGATCCATCTTTGCATGGGAGGGGAGGGGGCCGCGGGCGTTCCCCCCACGCACTCACACACTCAATCAGGCGCTGTCAGACCTCCGGCCGCCTGGCATTTTGGTGAAGAATCTCTCAGCTAAAAATTGTTGTCAGTCCCATTTCCTCGTTATCAGTGCAAGGGCTGAGGCAGCGCCCGGGGATTAGCAGGAACAGCGAGCGCCCGCACCCGCCATCCGCTGCGGATAACACCGGGCCTCCCGCCTCACCTCCCCCATTCATCATCTTTAGCACTGACAGGCCGCCCCAGTCCCTGTCCCTGTCCCCTCCTCCTGCTTCCGTGCGTGCTTCCCGCATCTCCCCACTATGCTGCTCAGCCTCGCTCCCTGCCTGGTGCAGGGCCTCCTGAAGAGGGCCAGAGTTCAACCGGGGCCCGGATGACCCACACCCACCTGTGGCAAAGGGGCGTGGCCAGCTCCGGGGGGCCTGGAATGCTCAGGGAAAGGATTCTCCCACAGCCTGCCTCCCCCTAGTGCTGCCCGCGGTACTGGAGCAGAGATTCCTGCCTCAGGTGGGCAACAGGGATGAGGACTTCCCAAGGCCTTGCCAAACATGGACTCCCAGATTCTGGGAACTGTGGAAGGGAAGAGCCAGAGGATGCTTTCTCCCAAGCCAGGGAAGAGCAGAGGGTTGAGGGGCTTCATTTCCACCCCAACAAGACCATAGCCCCCTCCTCTTGGCCATCCCCAGCGGTTTTATGATCCATTTTATGGCCACTGTAATGGCCCAGGTCAAAAGCTTCAGGGAGCTGTATTCTGGGAATTATGCAAACGAGGAGCAGGCCCAGGGCCAGAGTATGGATTTTGTCATTAAACCTGGACAGGCCATGTCGTTAGTGCAGTAAAACCCACGTCATGACCACAGGTCTCAACATAAAATTATAGGGAACACAGCGGGGGAGGGGACACGGGGCTCATGGCCATGCTGACACCTGCCATTCTAACCCCTGAGAAAATGGGGGTGGGATGGACAGCACAGGTTGCAGGGTCGCTCTGCTGGTCCCTGTCAGTGCCATTCTTAAAGCTGGGAGCCAGAAAGAGGACCCAGTGTACCACTAGGGAAACTGAGGTAGCTCAGAAAAGTAGAATATCCTCATGGCAGCAAAGCAGATGAAGTGAGAACAGGTATATGGGAATGCTAAGGCCTGGTCTCCCCACTTAGAAAGAGGAATCTGGACTCCAGGAAGCCTAAGAGCCAGACTTGGTGTCCTCAGCTAAAGGAGGCTGAATCCCTGATATTTCCACCTTGGCCCACACCCCACATCCTGGGTCCTCCTCTTTCTTCTGCCTTTATACCCCAGGTCCTGCATTGATGATCTGTCCATGACTTTCCCTTCATGCCTCCTGTTGAGCAGTCCCTCCGGTGGATCCTCCAAGCCCTCCTCTGCCCCCCCCCAGCCAAGGCCTCCCACAGTCCTGGTCCATGCCTCCCTAGCAGTTCTTACCTGCATGACTGGGGACATTGGCTTTCTTTTTTAGCTTTCCCACTAATTTGAGGCCTTCTTGAGGCCAAGAATATGTTTTATTTATCTCTCTGCTCCAGTTTTTCTAGAATAATAGCTGACATAGAAGACTTGTTAAATATTAATAAATGTTTGCTGAGTAAATAAATAAATGAAGCCATGAGATCAAAAGCCAAGTACAAGGGTCTGTGTCCAGTTCTGAGCTTCAGTTTCCCTATCTGTAAAATAAAGATAATGGCCTGGAGAATGTCTAGGGTCTCATTCATTTCTGAGATTCTCTGGCTTGTAAAGTTAGGGGCAGGGCTGAGACTGGAGTCCTCATCTCCCACCTCCCAGATCAGGGCCACACCTACTTCTTTCACTCAGGGCTGCCTTCCAGTTGTCCCCTAAGCACCTGAGACACAGCCACCACTATCCACATGATAGGGAGGGCTCTTCCCCTCCTCAGAAATCTAGCCACGTATACTGGAGTCATATCTACCCCACCCTGGCCCATGTAAAGCCACATCTGGCACCCCAGCCCCACAAAGGTTATCCGGCTTCTAGGACAATCTGCATTTCCTTACCACCTTTCAATGTCCCTTCCTCCTTTCCTCTTTCTTGCCTCATCATTGAGCATCTACTCTGTGCCAGATCCGCGGTAAATTGTCTATAAATACAAAAAAGGAAAAAGAAAGATTGGTAGGAAATATTTCCCTGCCCACAAAGAACTCACAACTTATTCATTAACTCATTCATTTGCTCCTGTTCTCTGCCTGGTAAACTTCTAAGGTGCAACTTAAATTTTACTTCTTTGGGTAAGCCTTCTTTTTTTCCTGCTCCTCAAAACTCACACACTCAGAATGAAATGCAGCTTTCTTTGAGGCCTCAGATGCCGCATCATCATCAGTCTTGAGAGGGGGATAGGCTCTAGGGCTCAGCCCAGTCTGGGAGCCTGCTCAGCTGCAGGGCTGCTAGATTTAGCATATGGAAGTACAGGACATCCAGACACCTTTGATGGCTCAGGGTGGGCAGAGTGGCAAGGGAGAGGGTTTTAGCCATGGAGGAGGGGTGCACTAGAACCTTCAAGTACAGCTAGCATGCTGTACTCTAGTTGTTATCAAGGACAGAGTCGGGAATACAGTTCAGACTCCCAGCTAGCCCTCATGTGCCTATGCTTTGGGGCACACAATTTGAAGGTCACTTTTGGAGAGACAAAGCCCAGAATCAGTGAGACTCACAAGAGGCCAGTCCAAGTGGGAGATGGTGAAACTTGAACAAGGAGAGCATGAGACAAGTCAAATGTCTGGGACTTGACAATTAAGTGGTGGTGGAAGAGTGGTAAGGCAAGGGAGGGGCTTGCATGAGACTGAGGTTACTGGCTTGGGTGATTAGGGTGATTGGTAGATGAAAGTATTGTTTAAGGCTCAGCACTTATAGCTCAGTGAGTAGGGCACCGGCCACATACACTGAAGCCTGTGGGTTGGAGTCTGGCCTGGGCCTACTAAATAACAAAGACAACTGCAACCAAAAAATGGCCAGGCGTTGTGGCAGTCGCCTATAATCCCAGCTACCTGGGAGGCTGAGGCAAGAGAATCGCTTAACCCCAAGAGTTGGAGGTTACTGTGAGCTGTGACACCACAGCACTACATACCAAGACCAACATAGTGAAACTCTCAAACCCAGCCCCAGCCAAACTGCATCAAAAAATAGCCAGGCGTCGTGGCAGGTGCCTGTAGTCCCAGCTACTCGGGGGGCTGAGGCAAGAGAATCACCTAAGCCCAAGAGCAGGAGGTTGCTGTGAGCTATGACTCCACTGTACTCTACTGAGGGCGATAAAGTGAGACTCTGTCTCTACAAAAAAAAAAAAAAGAGAGAGAGAGAAAGAAAGAAAGAAAGTATCATTCACTGAGATGGGCAGGGCTGAAGAAGAGCAGGTTTGGAAGGGGTGAAGGAGTTGAAAAACTTAATTTTGAGGTTCAGATTTGTATGGGACATCCAGATATTGATGTCCATTAGGTGTTTGCATATAGGGATCTAGTGAGTACAGGAGGGATGTGGGATAGAAATGCACATTCTGGGCGGTGCCTGTGGCTCAAGGAGTAGGATGCCAGTCCCATATACGGGGGTGGGGGGGTGGGAGGATGGGGGGTGTGTGTGGGTTCAAGCCCGGCCCTGGCTAAAACTGCAAAAAAAAAAAAAAAAAGGAATGCACATTTTGCAGTCAGCAGGACACAGGTGGGAATTATGGCCATAAGAATGAATGAGGTCAGCCAGCATGCAGAATGAGAACAGAGATTCTGGGGAGAAGTGAGGATCTCCAAGAGAATGCTACCCTAGAAGTCACCTGGTCCTTTTCCATCTTTCCAAGTCTTTCAGACTGCAAAGGCGTCAAAGACAGGAACTAGACCTGATTTCATTCTTTGTCCCCACTGCTCTGCACTGTTCTATTCTGGTGCCTGACACCAGAGAATATTTGTTGAATGACTGAAGGAATGAGTCCCCTTTCTCCCTTTCTTTTCATCCTCTAGATCTGGGGAAAGGAGAAAGACAGAGGGGGCATGACACAGAGGGATCGAAGTTTGATTGCAGAGCATTGACTGTGTCCCAGTAGATTTCAGAATGGGGCAACTTGCTAAGGAGGCACAGTCTCTAGAGCTGCAAAGAGGAGTAATGCTCATCGACTCTGAGACTCTCAGGCTCACCCTCTTCCAGTCCACAGAGACGTAGGGGTTAGCAGCAGGCTTGGGTTGAGGACTGGAATGCTGGGTTTCCCTCTGTGGGCTAGCCCAGCTCATGTGTCTGTCTCTTCTTTCCTTATCAGGTAAGAAGAAAGCAGCAGCGTTGTTTGACAGCCAGGCCCCGATTTGCCCCATCTGCCAGGTCTTGTTGAGGCCCAGCGAGTTGCAAGAGCATATGGAGCAGGAACTGGAACAGCTGGCCCAGCTTCCCTCAAGGTAAGCCACCTGCTGGGAGCCTGCCTGCCAGAGGAGTCCACTCAGGGTTCTGGTCACCAAGTCCCAGAGCAGCTGTGCAGCCTATACCCCAGGCCGTACGGACTAGACAGGACCCTACTGCCATTCCCTGCTACTCTGCTTCCAATCCTCAGATCCTTTGGCTGAATGGGGCGGCCTTTCTCTTCTTGCTCTATTTTTGGAGATGGGAGAAGAGTGACCCCTTCAGCCCCAGCCTCCAAAGGGCACAAGAGAAGCTAGACAGGGGACAAGCCACTGCCGGAGGCCCAGCACTGCCATGTTGAGCCTTGGAGCAAGATAAGGGAGCAGGTTCTGGGGGGCCTGGCAGCCCCTTCAGAAGTACAGCCCTGACCAGAAATGGTGGCTCACTCCTGCAATCCTAGCACTCTGGGAGGCCCAGGCAGGAAGATTGAAGAGGAACTCTCTGAGCAAGAGTGAGAGCCTGTCTCTAAAAATTAGAAAAATTAACCAAACATGGTGGCAGGAACCTGAATTCCCAGCTACTCAGGAGGCTGAGGCAAGATTTCTTGAGCCCAAGAGTTTGAGGTTGCCACGAGCTATGGTGCTACAGCACTCTACCCAAGGTAACCAAGTGAGATTCTGTCTCAAAAGAAAAGAAAAGAAAAGAAAAAGGCCAGGCACGATGGAAAAAAAAAAAATACAGTCTGGTCCTGCCATCCATGAATCTCAAGCTCCAAAAGGTGATAGTTTTGTTTTTTTAAAACTTTTTGGGTTTTTTGGTGACAATTTTGAGAATGTGCTCAGGGGTGTTCCCTTCTGTCCATCCCACCTCACTCCCTCTCTTCCTCCTGTATCGCCGCCTGAAAAACTGAGCTGAGCTCCTTCCTGGTGGAGGAGCTAGGTTACCAAAGGGAGCAGAGGAGGGGTATGACAAACTACCAAAATCTTAGCAGTTTAAAGCAACCACTCAGGTGGCGCCTGTGACTCATTGAGTAGGGCACCAGCCCCACATGCCAAGGGTGGCAAGATCAAAGTCGGGCCCAGCCAAACTGAAACAAAAAATAGCCGGGCGTTGTGGTGGGCACCTGTAGTCCTAGCTACTCGGGATGTTGAGGCAAGAGAATTGCCTAAGCCCAAGAGCTGGAGGTTGCTGTGAGCTGTGACGCCACAGCACTGTACCGAGGTCAACAGAATGAGACTCTGTCGGCTCGGCACCTGTGGCTCAACGGGCTAAGGCGCCAGCCACGTACACCTAGCTGGCAGGTTCGAATCCAGCCTGGGCCCGCCAAACAACAATGACGGCTGCAACCAAAAAAAAAAAAAAATGGCTGGGCATTGTGGCGGGCGTCTGTAGTCCCAGCTACTTGGTAGGCGGAGGCAGGAGACTCGCTTGAGCCCAGGAATTGGAGGTTGCTGTGAGCTGTGACGCCACAGCACTCTATCTGGGTGACAGCTTGAGGCTCTGTCTCAAAAAAAAAAAAAAGAATGAGACTCTGTCTCTAAAAATAAATAAATAAAGCAACCACTTCAGGGTGGTGCCCGTAAGCTCAGTGGGTAGGGTGCCGGCCGCATACACTGAGGCTGCAGGTTTGAACCCAGCCTGGGCCAGCTAAACAACGATAATTGCAACAGCAGCAACAAAAAATAGCCAAGCATTGTGACGGGCGCCTATAGTCCCACCTACTTGGGAGGCTGAGGCAAGAGAATCCCTTAAGCCCAAGAGTTTGAGGTTGCTGTGAGCTGTGATGCCATGGCACTCTATCAAGGGCAACAGCTTGAGACTCTGTCTCAAAGAATAATAATAATAAATAAATAAATAAAGCAGCCACTTCATTGTGCGCATGGAATGTGTGGCATCAGGAATTCAGAGAGGGACTAGAGGGCATGGCTTCTGTCTGCTCCAGGATATCTTGGGCCTCGGCTGGGAATACTCTGTGACTGGGAGCTGGGGTCACCCTAAGGCTCTTTCACTTACATGTCTGACATGAACAATGCGTGTCTGCTGGGACCTCAGCTGGGGGTGGACCCAAAGTACCTACACATGGGTTCTCCATGTGGCCTGGGCTTCCTCAGAGCTTAGTAGCCTCAAGGTAGTTGGACATGGCAACTTTGGGCTCCAAAAGCAAATGTTCCAGCCAACAAGCTGTAAGTTGCATCACTCTATAACCTAGCCTCAAAGTCACCTAATGTTACGTCCACTGTAGTCTATTGATTAAGGCAATATTAATATTAGCCCATCCCAGAATTCAAGGGGGAGGAACATACACACTCGCTGTTTTTTTTTTTTTTTTTTTAGACAGGGTCTCAAGCTGCTGTTGCCCTAGGTACAATGCTATGGCATCATAGCTCACAGCAACCTCCAATTCTTGGGCTGAAGTGATCCTCTTACCTCAATTTTTCTATTTTTAGTAGAGATGGGGGTCTCGCTTTTTGCTCAGGCTGGTCTTGAACTCGTGAGCTCAAGCTATCCCCCCATCTCAGCCTCCCAGAGTGCTAGGATTACAGACATGAGCCACCTCACCTGGCACACACACCCTCTTTTGATAGGAGGAGTGGCAAGGTTATACTGTATTACAGAAGAGTAAGCGGGATGGGAAATACAATTGCAACCATCTTTGGAAAACACAACCTGCCACAGGAGAGCAGCCTGCCCTACTCTTATTCAGTTCAAGTCTTCAGATGTGACTCATCTTCTTCCCTCCACCTTCTCCCATAATGTCCTGTGCAGGCTGCAAGGGACCCAATAGTGACTCAGAAATGGTCCCTGCCCTCAGAAGAATTGAGAATGGGATAGAGACTGTCATACAGAAAGAACTAGATCTGGAGGCAATAAACCCAGCATAGAGCAGAGAAGCCTTCCTCAGGGAGGGGAGGCCTGAGCTAAATTTTGAAGGAAAAAGTATTAGTCATCTATTACTGTATTATAAACTACCCCCTAAACCTAACAACTTAAAACAACAAACAGTTATTATTTCTGTTTCTATGGGTCATCAATTCAAGAACAGCTTAGCTGACTGGGTGTGGTGGCTTGTGCCTATAATCCTAGCACTCTGGGAGGCTAAGGTAGGTGGATTGCTTGAGCTCAAGAGTTCAAGACTAGCCTGAGCAAGAGAGATCCCATCTCTACTAGTCCCAGCTACTCGAAAGGTTAAGGCAAGAGGATTGCTCAAGCCCAAGAGTCTGAGGTTGCTGTGAGCTATGATGCTATGGCATTCTACCCAGGGCAACAGAGTGAGACTCCATCTTTAAAAAAAAAACAAACAGGCTGGGCTCGGTGGCTCACGCCTATAATCCTAGAACTCTGGAAGGCCAAGGTACATGGATTACCTGAGCTCACAGGTTCAAGACCAGCCTGAGCGAGAACAAGACCCTTAGCTCTAAAAATAGCCAGGCGTTGTGGTGGGCACCTGTAGTCCCAGCTAATTGGGAAACTGAGCCCAATAGTTTGACCTTGCTTTAAGTTTGGCCTCGCATACACTGAGGCTGCAGATTTGAACCCAGCATTCTACTGAGGGCAACAAAGTGAGACTCTGTCTCAAAAAAACAAACAAAAAGAAAAAAGAGCTTAGCTGGGTGATTGTAGGTAATTGTAACTACTTGCTGGGAGTCCCTTGTGAGGTTTAAATCTAGGCTACAGTCATCTGAAGGCAGGATCCCTTTTCCAGGTTGCTCACCCACATAGCTGTTGGCAGGAGGTCTCAGTTCCTTCATAGGTGGGTCTCTCCACAGGGCAGCTTGAGTTTCCCTACAACATGGCAGCTGACTTCCCATAGAAGTGGGAATGAGGCTCGGGGCCTGTGGCTCAACGGGCTAAGGTGCCAGCCATGTACACCTGAGCTGGTGGGTTCGAATCCAGCCCGGGCCCGCCAAACAACAATGATGGCTGCAACCAAAAAATGGCCAGGCATTGTGGTGAACACTTGTAGTTCCAGCTACTTGGGAGGCAGAGGCAAGAGACTCGCTTGAGCCGAGGAATTGGAGGTTGCTGTGAGCTGTGATGCCACGGCACTCTACCCAGGGTGACAGCTTGAGGCTCTGTCTCAAAAAAAAGATGAAGTGGGAATGAAAATGTAATGCAAAGAAAACTAAGGAGGAAGCCACAGCACTTTTTAAGATCTTGTCTGGAAAGTCACACACTATTGTTTCCACTATATTCTATTTTATTCATTAGAAGCAAGTCACCAAATCCAGCCTATGCTCAAGGGAGGAGAATTAAGTTCTATGAGGTCTACCTCTTAAAGGGAAGAATATAAAAGAATCTGTGGGCACAGAAGATTATACTAGTGATAAAAATAATGTTGTTGAACACTCACTATAGGCATTGATTTGTTTAATCTTCACAGCAACCCTCTGAGGTAGGTGATAATTATTATCCCCATTTTATAGATGAAGAAACTGAGATGCAGAGGGATTAAGTGACTTTTCTAAGATTGCACAGTTAATACATAGTGAAGATTCAAACTTAAGCAACCTGACTCTAGCGTCCCTATTCTAAACCACTCCTCACTCCCCCAACTCTCCCACGCCCTAGATTGGCCCACCTCAGCAGAAAGTAAAAGAAACATCCTTCTGCAGTTGAGTTCTATAGTTCAGCTGTCCAGGAGCAGTTCTGTGAAATTTGCTCCCAGTGGCAGACTTTTCCTTAACAGGATTAGAGTATATAGGAGGGGCCTGCAGAGCCTTATAAAAGCAGTGTGTAGGCCCAGTGGAGTGACTTATGCCTGTAATCCCAGCTCTTTGGGAGGCCAAGACGAGAATCACTTGAAATCCAGAGTTGAAACCATCCTAGGCAATGTAGTGAGACCATATCTCTGCAAAATATAAAATAATTAGCTGATGACCAGGTGCAGTGGCTCATGCCTGAAATCCCAACACTCTGGGAGGCCAAGGTGGGTAGATCACTTGAGTTCATAAGTTCAAGACCAGCCTGAGCAAAAATGAGACCCCATCTTTAAAAACTAGCCAGGCATTGTGGTGAGTGGTGCTTATAGTCCAGAATGCTTGGGAGGCTGAGGCAGGAAGATCTCTTGAGCCCAGGAGTTTGAGGTTGCTATGAGCTATGATACTATGGCACTACACCAGGGGCAAGAAAATGAGACTCTGTCTCAAAAACAAAACAAAAACTGGGCAGCACCTGTGGCTCCGTGAGTAGGGCACCAACCCCATATACTGAGGGTGGCAGGTTCAAACCCGGCCCCAGCCAAACCGCAACAAAAAAATAGCCGGGTGTTGTGGCGGGTGCCTGTAGTCCCAGCTACTCAGGAGACTGAGGCAAGAGAATCACCTAAGCCCAAGAGCTGGAGGTTGCTGTGAGCTGTGACACAAAGGCACTCTACCGAGGGCGATAAAGTGAGACTCTGTCTCTTAAAAAAAAAAACTTAGCTGACAGTGGTGGTGCACCTGTAGTCCCATTTATTTGGGAGGCCAGGGCAGGAGGATTCCTTGAGCCCAGGAGTTTGAGGCTGCAGTGAGCTATGACAATGTTATTGTACTCCAACCTGAATGACCCTGTCTCAAAAAGAAAGAGAGTAAGAAAAGAAAGAAATCAGTAAGCCCCAAGGGTCTGGAGAATGTCCCCACACTCTTCTGCCTCCTCACTGGAGGCCATACCATAATCTAGTCTGGGGGCCCACACAGAACACTGCCCAGGGGATCCACTTCTGCCAACATCCTTACTCGTTCCACCGACCGTAACCCTGCACATCCTCTCACAGCATCCCTTACTTCCACACCCGTATCCTCATGTCCACCCAGAGCTCCGAAACTCTCGCTGCTAAGCCTTGCGTGCTCCTCAAGTTCAGGCCCAGCCCAGCACCCTACACCCATTCCCCCTCAGTCAGTGCACGCCCTGCGCCCTCGGCACCCCCCGCCCCCGCACCGGGTGTCTGACAGCCGGACAGCGGGATCTGCACAGCAAGTGAAATTCCCGTCGGATCGATAAAGCCGAAGCGCTGGCGGCGACGGGTCGATGGTTTTATCTGTCTCGGCCCCACCGCGCCGGGCGCGCTGACAGTCGGACCGGCCGGCAAAGGCGTTCAAGGGCAGCCGCGCCCGCCGCCCCCTCCCTCGCCTCTCCCGCCCTCCCTCCCTGCGGCCGCTGAGCCCACCGGACTGCAGGCTGGACCGGCCCACCGCCGCCCTCGTGATTTATCTGGATTTTTAATTGGAAAAAATTTGCGAATTAATTGATTTCAGGGACTTGCCAATTAACATTGTAATTGGGTGCGTGATAAATTCCCGAGGAGCGTGTCAGCTCCCTCCGGGCTAACGGCCGGGCCAGGCCGGCGCAGGGCTGGTATCGGGGACAGCCCCAGCCTTTGGCTGCCTTTGCCCCGCCCCTGCTCGCTCTTGGGAATGGGGAAGAGAGCCGAAGGAGGTTCAGAAGATGCGGAATTGGGCCTTTTCCCCTCCTATCAGCTCCCTGAACAGACAGGGGCCTCAGACCAGCCATTTCACAGATGGGGAAACTGAGGTAAGCCAGAGGGCAGAGTTCTGGGCAAAGGCCAAATGAGGGCATCTCCCATTCACGGCTTGTGGCCTAGGCTTCCTCCAGCTCTCCTGCCCTCCCCTCTCCCTCTCCTCAGTACTCCCTTCTCCTCTCTGCTCCCGTTCTTTACTTTCCTTCTGGCTCCTTTCTTCTCTCCAGCTCTCCCCATACCTCTCCTATCCTGCCTTTTTTTTTTTTTTTCTTTAATTGAGACAGATCCTCAAGCTGACGCCCTGGATAGCGTGCTGTGGCATCACAGCTCACAGCAACCTCCAATTCCTGGGCTCAGGCAAGTCTGCTGCCTCTGTCTCCCAAGTAGCTGGGACCACAGGCGCCCTCCACAACGCCCAGCCATTTTTTTGGTTGCAGCGT
>CAUYON010166837.1:0-16237 GCA_963573935.1 Arctocebus calabarensis
AAAACTACCTTTGAAAAATTAGAGTATGTAATGAGTAAAGAAGATAACTACAAAAGACTCAGAGACTATATAAGTAGCTTAAAGATGACACCTTGCATTCCCTATTTAGGTATCTATCTGTCAGATTTAACATACATTGATTCAGCATACCCATCAACTGGCAACATTCTAGAAAATGAACAAAGATCAAATTTGATGAATAACATCCTTCAAATAATTTCTGATTTATAGCAGTCTTGTGAATATGATATCCCCATGTTGCCTCATGTCCAAAAATATCTGAACTCTGTTCGGTATATAGAAGAGCTACAAAACTTTGTGGAAGACAATAATTACAAGCTTACATTAAAGATAGAACCAGGGATGAGCACACCATGATCTGCTGCTTCCAGGGAAGATTTAGTAGGACCTGAAGTAAGAGCATCGCCACAAAGTGGGAGAAAAAGCGTGGCAGCTGAAGGAGGCTTGCTACCACAGACACCTCCCTCCCCCCAGAACCTGATTCCACATGGATATAGGAAGTACCACAGCTTGGGTTATAATTTCATTCATAAAATGAGCACGGCAGAGTTTAAGAGTGCAACATTCCCAAATGCAGGGCCAAGACATCTGTTAGATGATAGTGTCATGGAGCCCCATGCACCATCTCGAGGCCAAACTGAAAGTTTTACTCTTTCTAGTGGAATCAATAGGTAGCAGTGATGGTTCTGAAATAAGTGAAGAGACCTCATGGCCTGCTTTTGAAAGTTCTGCAGAATCAGAAGATCTGGCAGTACATTTATATCCAGGAGCTGTTACTATTCAAGGTGTTCTCAGGAGAAAAATTTGTTAAAAGAAGGCAAAAAACCTACAGTATCCTCTTGGACAAAATATTGGGCAGCTGTGTGTGGGACACAACTTTTTTACTATGCTGCTAAATCTCTAAAGGCTATGGAGAGAAAACATTTCAAATCCACATCAAATAAGAATGTATCTGTAGTAGGATGGATGGTGATGATGGCTGATGACCCAGAACATCCAGATCTCTTCCTGTTGACTAACTCTGAGAAAAGAAATTTATACAAGTTTCAAGCTGGCAATAGAATGAATGCAATGCTGTGGTCTAAGCATTTAAGTGCAGCCTGCCAAAGTAACAAAAAACAGGTTCCTACAAACTTGATGGCTCTTGAGTAAAAGCCTGAGGGAGGAAAAAAAAAAAGTGAACTCCTGTGTGAAAACAAGGACCTAATAAAAGAGCACCAGCTGTTAACCATCCTGTGCCAGGAAGACCCCAGAGGCTGTGTCTCAGCCTTTGGAGCTCTGAACCAAAAAAGCACTAATTTCAGGGAATGAAGTGAGATATTCCCAGAGAACAAATTGGAATTGCAAAACAAACTGCCATGAACCATGCTTCTTATCTCTGAACTGACCTGTGGAAGCCACTGCCTTAAAAGAGTGAAAGGAAAACCACCATGAAACAACAAATAGTGTGTGTGAATCTTCTGGCAGTGCTGTGCTTGGAATAGATTGTAGCTAATTTGCACACAAAAAAGAAACTATTTCAGATTGTATATGAAACCATCACATTGTACCCCATGTACACAGCTATGATTTAATAAAAAAAAAAATCTGAGAAATACAGTAGAATCCCTCAATAACAGAATGGAGCAGGCAGAAGAAAGGAACTCTGTCCTTGAAGACAAAGCTTTTGAATGCTCCCAAATGCTCAAAGAGGAAGAGAAGTGGACAGCAAAAACAGACCATTCCCTGAGAGAACTGTGGGACCACTCCAAAAGCACAAACACTCACCTTATAGGAATCCCTGAAAGAGAAGAGGTTGCTTTGAAAGGCCCAGATGCTCTACTGCAAGAGATAATATAGGAATACCTCCTAAACATGGCAAGAGATTTTGAAATCCAGATAGCAGACAGTTTCAGAACCCCAGCATGATTCAAGCCAAATAAAACATCTCCTAGACACATTATAATTAACTTCAGCAAAGTTAATATGAAGGAGAAAATTTTGCAAGCAGCCAGGTGTAAGAAAACCATGACCTACAAGGGGGAAGAATATTAGAATGACTGCAGATCTCTCTGCTGAAATTTTTCAAGCTAGAAGAGGATGATCACTGACCTTTAACCTCCTAAAACAAAATCACTTTCAACCCAGGATCCTCTATCCAGCTGATCTGAGTTTCATTTATGATGGAGAAATTAAATACTTTAATGACATTCATATGTTGAAGAAATTTGCCATAACTAAACCAGCTCTCCAGGATATTCTCAGACCCCTCCTCCATAATGACAAGCACAATGCTCTACCACCAAAGTAAACTCACTCAGAAACTTTTGATCAAACTCTAACTTCTACAGTGGCGAAAGGATTAAAAATGCCCATTGAACTTTTGAAGAACTCAATACCCAAAATAGTACCAGGCTTATCAATACTCTCAATTAATGTGAATGGCTTAAATTGTCCTCTAAAGAGGCACAGGTTGGTTGACTGGATACAAAAACTCAGTCCAGATATCTGCTGCATACAAGAATCTCATCTTACCTTAAAAGATAAATATAGACTCAGTGTGAAGGGATGGTCATCTATAATTCAGGCAAATGGAAAGCGGAGAAAAGCAGGTGTTGCAATTTTTTTTTTTTTGAGACAGAGCCTCAAGCTGTCACCCTGGATAGAGTGCTGTGGCATCACAGCTCACAGCAACCTCCAATTCCTGGGCTCAAGCGAGTCTCCTGCCTCTGTCTCCCAAGTAGCTGGGACCTCAGGCACCCGCCACAATGCCCAGCTATTTTTTGGTTGCAACCATCATTGTTGTTTGGCAGGCCCAAGCTGGATTCGAACCCATCAGCTCAGGTGTATGTGGCTCGTGCCTTAGCCCGTTGAACCACAGGCGCCGAGCCAGGTGTTGCAATTTTATTCGCAGATACAATAGGCTTTAAATCAACAAAAGTAAGGAAAGATAAGGATGGTCACTTCATAATTTGTTAAGGGCAACACTCAACATGATGAAATTTCAATTATCAACATTTATGCACCCAACCAGAATGTGCCTCAATTTATAAGACAGACTCTAACAAACATTAGTTATTTAATTTCCTCCAGCACCATAATAGTCTGAGATTTTAACACCCCTTTGGCAGTGATGGATAGATCCTCCAATAAGAAACTAAGCAAAGAAATTATAGACTTAAATTTAACCATTCAACAATTGGATTTAACAGACATCTACAGAACATTTCATCCTAACAAAACTGAATACACATTCTTTTCATTAGCCCATTGAACATCCACCAAAACTGATCACATCTTAGGTTACAAGGCTAACCTCAGCAAATTTAAAAGAATAGAAATAATTCCTTGAATTTTCTCAGACCATCATTGAATAAAAGTTAAACTCAGTAACAACAGGAATCTGCATACTCATACAAAATCATGGAAACTAAGTAACCTCATGCTGACTGATAGCTGGGTCATAAATGATATTAAGAAAGAAATTACCAAATTTTTGGAACAAAACGATAATGTAGACACAACTTACCAGAACCTCTGAAATACCACAAAGGCAGTCCTAAGAGGGAAATTTATAGTGTTGCAAGCCTCCCTCAAAAGAATGGAAAGAGAGGAAGTCAACAACATAATGGGACATCTCAAGCAATTGGAAAAGGAAGAACATTCCAACCCTAAACTCAGCAGAAGAAAAGAAATAACTAAAATTAGAGCAGAATTAAATGAAATTGAAAACAAAAGGATTATACAACAGATCAATCAATCAAAAAGTTGGTTTTTTGAAAAGGTCAATAAAATATATACCCTTTGGCCAACCTAACCAGAAACAAAAGAGTAAAATCCCTAATTCCATCAATCAGAAATGATAAAGGCCAAATAATGACAGACTCCTCAGAAATTAAAAAAATCCTTAATAAATATTACAAAAAACTTTATTCTCAGAAGTATGAAAATCTGAAAGAAATAGACCAATACTTGGAAACATGCCAGCTTCCTTGACTTAGCCAAAAGGAAGTGGAAATGTTGAAGAAACCTACATCAAGTTCTGAAATAGCATCAACTATAAGAAATCTCCCCAAAAGGAAAAGCCTGTGACCAGATGGCTTCACATCAGAATTCCACTAAAACTTCAAAGAGGAATTAGTACCTATATTACTTAACCTTTTACAAAACATAGAAAAAGAAGGAATACTTCGCAACACATTCTATGAAGCAAATATCACCCTGATCCCCAAACCAGGAAAATACCCAACAAGAAAAGAAAATTATAGACCAATATCACTAACTAATATTGATGCAAAAATATTCAGTAAGATCCTAGCAAACAGAATCCAGCAACACATCAAACAAATTATACATCATGACCAGGTGGGTTTCATCCCAGGGTCCCAAGGAGGGTTCAATATACATAAATCTATAAATATAATACATCATATAAGCAAAATAAAAACAAAGACCATATGATTCTCTCAATTGATGCAGAAAAAGCTTTTGATACCTATCCAGCATCTTTTTTTTGATCAGAACGCTTAAGAAAATAGGTATAGAAGGAACATTTCTTAAACTGATAGAGGCCATCTACAGCAAACCCATGGCCAATATCGTGTTGAATGGAGTTAAATTGAAAGCATTTCCACTCAGATCAGGAACCAAGACGGTTGCCCATTGTCTCTACTGCTTTTTATCATTGTAATGAAAGTCTTAGCCATTGCAATCAGGCAAGGAAAGGTGATCAAGGGTATCCAAATAGGATCAGAGGAGATCAAACTGTCACTCTTTGCAGATAATATGATTGTATATCTAAAAAATCCCAGGGACTCAACTGCAAAACTCCTAGAATTGTTAAGGAATACAGCAGCATCTCGGGATACAAAATCAATACTCACAAATCTGTAGCATGTATATATACCCACAATAGTCAAGGTGAAAAACAATCAAGGACTCTATTCCCTTTACAATAGTGCCAAAGAAGATGAAATATCTGGGAGTGTACCTAACAAGGGATGTGAAAGATCTCTATAAAGAGAATGATGATGCGGTTGGTGCCTGTGGCTCAAGGAGTAGGGCGCTGGCCCCATATACCAGAGGTGGCAGGTTCAAACCTGGTCCCAGACAAAAGAGAGAGAGAGAGGGAGGGAGGGAGAGAGAGAGAGAGAGAGAGAGAGAGAGAGAGAGAGAGAGAAAGAAAGAGAGAATGAATGATGAATCTCTGAAAAAAGAAATAGCTGAAGATGTTAGCAAATGGAAAAATATATCATTCTCATGGCTGGGAAGAATCAACATTGTTAAAATGTCTATACTACCCAAAGCAATCTACAGATTTACTGCAATCCTTATCAAAACACCTCTGTTATAGTTTAAAAATCTGGAAAAATTAGTCCTTCATTTTATATGGAAACAGAAAAATCCTCAACTAGCCAAGACATTCCTCAGAAATAAAAACAAATCAGGAAGAATCATGCTACCAGATTTTAAACTATACTATAAGTCTATAGTGATCAAAACAGCATGGTACTGGCACAAAAATAGAGAGGTAGATGTGTGGGACAGAATTGAAAACCAAGAGATGAACCCAGACACTTACTGTCATTTGATCTTTGATAAGCATATCTAAAATATAAATTGGGGAAAAGATTCTCTATTTAACAAATGGTGCTGGGCGAATTGGCTGGCAACTTGTAGAGGACTGAAACTGGACCTGCACCTTTCTCCTCTAACAAAAATTGACTCTCACTGGCTAAAGGACTTAAGACATGAAAGTACAAAAATTCTTGGAGAAGTTCAGGGGAAACACTTGAAAAAATTTGGCCTGGGAGAATATTTTAGGAGGAGGACCCCACAGGCAATTGAAGCAACATCAAAAATACATTACTGGGATCTGATCAAACTAAAAAGCTTCTGCACTGCCAAGAACACAGTAAGTAAAACAAGTAGACAGCCCTCAGAATGGGAGAGGATTTTTGCAGGTTATATTTCTGACAAAGGTCTAATAACCAGAATCTACGGAGAACTCAAACTTATTAATAAGGAAAGAACAAGTGATCCCATTTCATTGTGGGCAAGAGACATGAAGAGAAGCTTCTCTGAAGACGACAGGAGCACGGTCTACAGACACATGAAAAAATGCTCATCATCTTTAATCATCAGAGAAATGCAAACCAAAACCACTTTGAGATATCATCTAACTCTAGTAAGAGTAGCCCACATCACAAAATCCCAAAACTACAGATGTTGGCATGGATGTGGAGAAAAGGTAACACTTCTGCACTGTTGGTAGGAGTGCAAGCTTGTACGTTCCTTTTGGAAGGAAGTTTGGAGAACACGCTGGGATCTAAATGTAGACCTGCCATTTGATCCTGCAACTCCTCTACTAGGTGTGTATTCCAAGGACCAAAAATCACTTGGCAACTAGGATATTTGCACCAGATTATTCATTGCAGCTCAATTCATAATTTCCAAGTCATGGAAGAAGCCCAAGTGCCCATCGACCCATGAATGGATTAATAAATTATGGTATATGTATACCATGGAATACTATGCAGCATTAAAAAAATGGAGCCTTACCTCTTTTATGTTTACATGGATGGAGCTGGAACATATCTCAAGAAGAGAAAAAAAATCCAATGTATTCAGTACTACTGTGAAACCTTAATTTATAAACACTCACACCTTCATATGAAAGATGAATCACAACTATAGCCCAGGTGCAAGGAGGGAAAGGGAGGGGCATGGGAAGGAAAGGGGATGGTTCGATAGAGGTAGGGTTAATGGTGGGACTATACCTATGAAGCATATTGTAAGGGTACAAGTCAAATCTATCAAGTATAGAACACAAATGCTTTAACACTGAGATTAAGTAAATAAGGTGAAAGCTATCTTAATTGGTAGGATGTAAGCACTCCAATTTGTTGAAATAATCAACACATTGAATCCCACAAAGGCATAAATGTATTCATGATCTATGTATATATGACTTAATAAAAAAATAAAAACACAAAATTATTCCACAACATGGAGAAGGAGGGAATCCTCCACCACTTATCCTACAAAGCCTGTGCACCTTCATACCAAAGCCACAAAATTAAACAACAACAGCAAAAAGAAAACTGCATACCAATATCAAGTGACTATCTCTGTAACAGCTTCCTGTAAGGAACAGTGATGAAAATGGTGAAATGAGATGTTGTACGTAAAATGCTTAGCACAGTACCTGATACAAGTAAGATAGTTAAGAAATCTTGCCCTTTCCTCAAGCCCTGGTGCTTGTGCTCTTAGTGCTAATACTCTTGTACTTGGAGAACATAAAATATGTCTCTTAGATCCAGTCCTTTTGTAAAAAGAGTAAGCACACTACCAGTCTTGTCATTGTCCAGAAATAATGTCTTAGTATCTATTTGTTAGTAATACAGCATGAGAAACACATCAGTTGAAGTTTAAACCAACCAGCACCTGGGCCTGAGAAAAATGCCGTATATTAGGGAGGATTCATCAAACATTTGGAGCAGAGTCGTTAGAATTAAACAAATCTACATGGAAATTCTGGCTCTGTCACTAATTAGAAATAACTTCTGAATATTTCTTTGTTTAGCCTTAACTTCTCCATCTATCAAATAAATACATCAGAGTTTTTTTAGCGTAAGGAGAGGAAATAAGCACATTTTTACAATATATATGATCTTGAGCAAAATTTTTGTGTTATAGAATGTTTAGGGTGATATAATGGGACAACGATAAAATATCACTCATTTCTACGTATAGTATATATACATTCCCACTTTCTGTTTTCTTACCTTCTCAGTCAGCAGCAGAGAAGATGTTGGTGTACTTCAAGGCACAGAAAGACAAGATCTCTCAAAAGAAGAAAGCACAATAATGCTGCTGCCAAACAGAATGCTGTCCCAGGGCTATACCAATCACATTCGCATTTTATGACACTGAATAAATCACTCTACTCCTACTTCCATCAAAAGCACCTAACCCTTACAGCCATTTAGAAGAAGCAGAACAAAGAGATACTTACTCCGTTTCATATTAGAATAAATAACAAAGTCAGAATAATTAAAACCAATATAAGAATATGTAATGTAAAGAAATAGAATAGAAAGCCCAGAGAGACACCAAAGTATTTATAAATACTTATTGTGATGAAATGGCATTTTCAAATCACTGGGTAAAGAACAAAAATTAATTTTTTTTAATATTCAAAAGAAAATAAAGTTATATTATGATCCTCAAAGTTTTCATCCTCATATCATATTATATAGGATATAATGTCAAATAATCAAAGTATTATTTAAAATTGTGTATCTATTTTGATCCCAATATTTAATAAAATAGCAAACAAACATATAAACCCCCTTTAATGTACCATACAAAACATTTGGGAAGAACTCACATGCACAGATTAAATTCCTTCAATTGGTTGAATTGTGAGGTTTGCCTGATCAGTGATGGGGTTTGTGAATAATGGCTGAAGAAAGGACGGCTCAAATTAAATGTTATATTTCAATATAATAGTTCGAAATACCTTAAAGACTGTACATTATAGCTAAGAGATTTTTGCATGAATAAAATTACAGGTGGCAAACATAGCTGGCTGTCAAAGGAGCTAATGTTTAGTTCTCAACTTCCACTTTAAAGATGGAGAATTATTTTTGTCAGTATCTAGCACCTCATACTACATTCATACATTCCTTTATTTATGTAATAAATGAACCTTTGGTAGTGGCTAAATGCTCAGGTTTTTACATTGTAGGGCTGTAGGATAGTTTTGGTATCTTATGGGGATTATTAATCAATTTTGCTCTGTGATGCTGAATCCATATTGTCTTAATCAAAGGGTGTACAGAATGTCAGTTCCAGAAGAAAAAAAAGAGAGATGTCTTCTTTACCTATTTTTGTTCCAACCGTATGTTACTTTACAAAATAATCTGTTTAGAGAAGTCTTACTCAATAGGAAGTCACAGACCATTCAGCAACCAATTGCTTCTGTGGCTGGTTCAAGATAAAAACATAATAATTTTTATTATTTTCTTTGCTTTTGGCAAGACTTACTTGATGCAGTCATTTTTAAAGAAAGTCTGGTGTCTTGTTGTAAATAAACCAACTCTTTTCATTGCCAATAATATAAGCAACAACCACCTGTGATCTCCCATCTACTTTAACCAATTCCTCCAGAGAATAAAGCAGCTTTTCTCTTCCCATTAAACACTTTCAGGGGTTGTACCTATCAGATTCATGGGGTTCTAACTGATTATGAATGACAAATTTTCCTATCAGCCTCCCAACACCTTGGGGGATTATCTCCCCTAATCATCTTGATGAAGAAAGGCTCTGGATTGTCTAAATATCTTACTTAATTCAAAGATTGCTGTGATTAGCTCATATTTACATATTCCCATTTATGGTATTTTTGTAATCCCTAGATTAATATGAACGCATGAAATTCAACTTTGTAGCTTGCTCCAACAATTCACTCCTAAGAGAAGCATCATTTAATTGATATTTTATTTATGAGTATATGTTCATCTGCTTGTATAACAAATGCTTCCTTATCAGATCTTCTCAAGTTTATAGTTTCATTACACAATTAGTATTTGCTTTCCTAAGAAAAATTAGAAATAAGATAAACAAAAAATAAAAACACTCCAGTTCCTCCGCTCGTTATAATCAGATTTTTTATATACTTCATTCCAGTTTTTCTCTTTGTATATTATTTTTTTAAAAATAAGATCATGCTGGAGTACATATAAATCTCTCCAATTGTTTTAACTAATGCAAAATATCCCATATTATGGAACTATCATAAATTATTTAATGTCCTAATAACTGATTTATTAATGTTCTCCTGATAAGTATCAATGTGTGTGACATCTTCAAAAGTATAATTTATTTAAATCCTCGGACTATGTATTTGAAAATATTAGCTGGAAGCTTCAGTAAATTATGTGAAGCCTAAATATGGGAATTATTTGGGTAATATGAATAGATTTCCATCAACTAAAAACACTCAGTAAACACTAATATTGTATTAGAAATATGCAGAATGGCAATTCAACCATTAGATGCCAGATTCTTTTTAAAGATGGATGAGTGGGTATCTATAGAAGTGATCACACAAGAGAAACATTTTCTCAGCACACCTCCTGATAATTAACTCCAAAGCTAAGCTGCCTTGATTGAGGGTGGTATGGAGCACACTGGTCCAACCAATGCAGCTTCCCCTAAGCCGCTGTCGTGCCTTCCAAAGCATTTCCAGGGAATCCTAGGACTCAAGAGAAGACAGAGTGGAAAACACTGACTTGGGGTAGAGCATCTCATTGACATGCTAGAAATTGGTTACAGGTGTGCCAGTGATACTGCTCAGAGTAGTTGCAGCAGGAAATGGCTGGAGTCGCTGGGGCTGATGCCTTTAAGGTAGAATGGATGCGTCTGTTTACCACATGCAAATATTTTCATTTTCTCTGTTTTTCATGACATGATGAAGATTGGAAAGTACTGATCTCAAAAATGAAAATATTCAATATATAGCTGCTATAAAATTGGTATCCTCATGTGATTCACAATGGTTTTGAAGGCAGTTTAAAGTAATGGATATGGTGATTACCATGATTTGATCATTATGCAATGTATGCATGTATTGAATCATCACACTGTACCCATAAATATCCATATGTACAATTATGTGTCAATAATAAATAAAAAAATAATAAAAAGGAACTGGCCATGAAGGCATTTTCAATGTTTAGAATGATTACAGCCTTAAGTGTATGGCTTTCCATGGGACCATTGTAAATGACAGTTTTCATGTATACTTACCTTTTGACATTTCCTTAGGAGTGCAATTAAATTCATATCAATTTTCATATTTTGTAGAATCAAGATGGTTCTGATAAAAGATCAATGCCTTGTGTTCTCAAACTACAACAACACAGGTATACATAAAAGCTACATGATAAAGCATGGGCCTCACAGAGCATGTTCTAAAGCAATTTCACATTAAAATAACTTTCCATTATCATTGAGAAGAGGGAATAGCACCCTTTCTTACTTCAAAGCAGAGCTTTGTCACTCTTCCCTCCACCCAATACTAACATACTAGGCATTTTATCTAATCCTCACATATTTTAGAGCTTTCTGCAAAGGACATAAATGGGCTGGGGGGAGAAGTCAGTTTCCCCTTCCCATGTGGAATATTAACAACTTCTGGAGAAGAAAAACATTTCTACCTAAGTCTTTTGTATTTTGTCTTTTTTTGGTAGTCAAAACCGAAAAGCAGCTGAGTTTTGTTTGCTAAATGATGTGTTCAACATACACAAGCAGCTGTTCCATTTTGCATATTTCTGGAGTTCTCTCCTTCAGGATGCCTTAGCAATGACCATTGAGAAGGATATGCCACCTTTTAGACAGAGTTGATTTCCTATCATAAAATCTGCTGACAAGAGACAGTACATGATTGTCCAGCTGAAAGTATGTGTCCAAAGATAAGCTAAGAGAGCCCTAAAATCTCTTAAAGTAAAATGTGCATGTTGGTCTATTGAAAACATTTATCAACTCACAATTAATTATGATGCTTCTCTAAAGTTTATTTCAGCAAATAATTACTAATCTCTTTAATCTGAATAATTTGAAATACATTTATATTATTTTCATAAAACTGTAACAGGAGATCAGTTCTGTTCAGGCAAACTTCATACTTATCTCATTAATAACTCATATTCTGTTATGAGCTGTGATAGTGGGTACATATTACTTTGCAGACTACTCATTGTGGCTGTTACCTGAGCTTGGGTCCATAAAAGAACACAGGGCCTGAACTCTGTAACAGAATTTCCACACAGCTAAACTCTTTTCTGTTTTAAATATAGTTCACAAGGTATAAAGTGGTATAACTTTTCTGGTTGTCAGTTGGTGATAACTGCAAAGGGCCTGCATGTGGAGATTACATGGAAAGGACAACAAAGAGGAGGCATAAAGAAAATAGGCAAAGTGACACACATATGTATATTAGGCTCTATTATATTCTTCCCACCAAATAATGTGTCCATCCTCATACACCTAGAATTAATGCAATGGAATTTAAAGGGGTAATTCAATCATCACATCTGTAACACAGAATATTATATAAACTTTATGCTTGATAGCCAAAAGGCTGATGAAGTATTTTATGAAGCATTTAAAATATTATTATAAAAATTCAAATACTTTTTGTCACTGAGAGTAGTAAAAGTTAAAAATACTGATACTGAGTGTTTGGGAAGCATATGAAGAAATATATATTTTTGCTCCAGAATGTGCAAATATGCATGAGAAGGAGATAAGCACCCCTTGACATCCAAGAGCTAGCCTGGCACTCAAAACTAGGCCTTGGAGTTCTCTTGTTAAATATAAACAATTTCACAGAACATTTACATCAGACAAGGCCTCTCTGTGAATGTGATGTATCAAGACGAAAACAAGACCACTTTAATCATGAAAAATTAAAAGAGACCTGAATAAGTGGAGAGATAGATTATATTCATGGGTCACAATATTTAATATTGTTGGATGTCAGTTCTCCCCAAATTGATCTATTAGCTATTCTAATCAAAATCTCAGCAAGTATTTGTATAGAAACTGATGAGTTCATTCTAAAACTTTTGTAGAAATTTAAGGATAAGAATAACCAAATAACTTTGAATAACAATAAAGTTAGAGGAGTCACATTATATAGCTGGATATTATAAAACTACAATAATCAAAACAGAACAGCATTGGGATCAAGACATATAAGTAGATCAACAGATCACAACAGAGTCCAGAAATAGACCCATACACACAGGGACAACTGATTATTGATGAAGACACAAAGGCAATTAGTTGAGAAAGAAGAGTCATTTCAGCAAATGAGGTTGGAACAAGTGGATATTGTTATGCCCCCCAAATGAACTTTGACCTATAACTTATACCATATACAAAAATTAAGTCAAAATGAATCACAGACCTAAATGTAAAATATAAAACTATACAACTTTTAGGAGTAAATATAAGATAAATTCCTTTTGACCTTGGCTATACAAAGATTTCTTATATATAACACCAAAGCTGAATTGTTTGTCATCAAAATTAAAAACTTTCACTTCATTTCCACACATAACTGAACCAGACAAGGATGTCCACTATCACCACTACTATTCAACATAGTGCTGGACATCTTAGCCAATGCAATCAAGCAATAGAATAATATCAAGAGTATGCAAATGGGGATAGAGAAGGTGCAACTATCACTCGATCATAAGATATAATCTAATACGCAGGAAAGCCTAAGGATTCAACCACTAGACTTGTTTGTGGATGTGATCAAGAAATATAGTACTGTGGGTGCCTGTAGTTCCAGCTACTTGGGAGGCTGAGGCAAGAGAATCATCTAAGCCCAAGAGCTGGAGGTTGCTGTGAGCTGTGATGGCACAGCACTCTACCAAGGGTGACAAAGTGAAGACTCTGTCTCTAAAAAACAAAGAAAAAAAATAGAGTAATATCTCAGAATACAAAATCAACATTCACAAATCAGTAGCCTTCGTATACACTAACAACAGTCAAGCTGAGAATCAAATCAAAGATAACATGTACAATACCCTTTAGAGTACCATCAAAGAAAATGAAATACCTTTGAATATATTTAACAAAGGATGTGAAGGATTTCTACAGAGAGAACTATGAAACACTGAGAAAAGTTGTAGCACAGGATGTTAACAGATGGAAGAACAAACATACCATGTCATGGCTGAGAAGAAACAACATTGTTAAAATGTCTCTACTATCTAAAGCAGTCTAAAATTTAATGCATTCCCCATTAAAATACCGACATCATACTTTGAAGATACTGAAAAAAATAGTTTTTCATATGAAACCAGAAAAAAACAACAAAAAAATGAATAGCCAACACATTTCTATGTGGTAACAACAAATCTGAAGGCATCACTTTACCAGACTTCAGGTTATATTACAAGTCTGTAGTGATCAAAATAGCATGGTACTAGCATTGAAATTGAGACACAGATCTATGGAAAAGAAAAGAGAACCTAAAGAGAATAGCCTCATGTGGCTATCTGATCTTTGATAAAGCAAACTAAAGTACATGCTAGGGAAAATAATCCCTATTCAATAAATGATGGTGGAAGAAGTGGTCAGCCACAAGCAAAAGACTGAAACTGGACCCTTATCTCTTACCATTTACAAAAATTAGTTCTTGATGGATAGAGATTCAAATCTCAGATAGAACTATAAAAACTCTAGAATAAAGTGTGGGAAAAACTCTGAATCTTATCAGCCTAGGAAAAGAATTTATGAAGAAGATTCCATTTGCAATTGAAGCAACAACAAAAATAAATAAATGGGACCTATTCAAGTTAAAAAAGTTTCTGCACAGCTAAGGACACTATCAACAAAGCAAAGAGAGCAACCTTCAGAATGGAAGAAGATATTTGCATGCTGCAAATTTGACAATGGGCTAATAACCAGAATCTATGGAGAACTCAAAGCATATCAACAAGAGAAAAAGACCCCATTAAAAACTAGGTAAGAGACATGAACAGAATCTTTTTTTTCATGAGGACAAATGGCTAACACATACATGAAAAAAATTCTCATTGTCCCTAATTATAACAGAAATGCAAATCAAAACAACTTTGAGATATCACCTAAAATTAGATTAATAAACTGAGATACATGTATATTATGAAATGCAATTCAGCCATAAAAAATATGGAGATTTTACATCTTTTGCAACAACCTTGAAGGATTTGGAGAACATGCTCCTAAGCAAAGTAGCACAAGAATGGAGAAATAAGTATCACATGCACTCAACACTAAATTGAAACTAGTAGATTAAGAAAGACAGGTCCTGGGGCAGTACCTGTGGCTCAAGCAGTAGGGTGCCAGACCCATATACTGTGGATGGGTGGGTTCAAACCCGGCCCTGGCCAAAAACTGCCAAAAAAAAAAAAAAAGAAAGAAAGGTCCACATGAGAGAAAACTCAATTAAAATCAAGTGGGGGGGGAGGGGGTTCAGTAAATTCCCACCCAGTGGGTACAATGTACAGGTATATGGCACAACTCCTAGGTGAAAGACACAACTACAACTAGGACTGACTTTAACCTTATAAATGCAAACAATGTAACCTAATTATTATATATGCTCATATTAATCTGAAATTAACAAGAAAAAAAAGTTAAGTTGGAGTAAAAAATACAAAAACAAAAAAACAAACATGGCTCAGTGTCTGTAGCTCAAGTGTCTAAGGCACTAGCCACATACACCAGAGCTGATGGGTTCACATTCAGTCTGGGCCTGCCAAACAACAATGACAACTACAACCAAAAAATAGCCAGGTGTTGTGGTGGGTGCCTGTAGTTTCAGCTACTTGGGAGGCCGAGGCAAGAGAATCGCTTAAGCCCAGGAGCTGGAGGTTGCTGTGAGCTGCAATGCTACAGCACTCTACCCAGGGCAACAGCTTAAGGCTCTGTCTCAAAACAACAACAAAACAACTTTTTCCTTCTCCAAAGATATTTTTGGGAGAATAAATACAACCTACAGTCTTGGAGAAAATATTTGCAAATCATATCTGAAAATTGAAGGGGCACAGTCATCTGCACCCTTGTAAGGTCTATCAGTCTCATTTGTGCTCCTTGAGGTACGAGGTCCTGAGTAGGAACATTTCTAGTACTTGGGCTAGATGTGAGTTTTGGAGGATTTTCTCCCCCAGCTCACAGAAGTGGTATAAATGAAAAGCCTATAAGTAAACTTTTAAATGGTTCCATTTTGTGAAGGCAAGTTTAAAGTCTTTTGTGAGTTAGAAAGAAAAAAATCCAGAAACTAGCAAGATGGCGGCCAAGTAACAGCTTCCTTGCAACTGGGCATAGTAAGACTGGGGAGAGAAGACTCCAGGCATGTCTGTCTGGTGGGATCTACCCAGAAACACCTTGGGGACATAGGGCATCAGCGAAAGACTTCTGGACTCCATGAAGAGGACAAAAGCAGTGGAGAACTGTCTTCTCAACCTTCTGGTCCTGTACCAAAAGGACTCATTGAAACCCTAATCCAGAGGCACGGTACTTGAAAAGCAAGAGGAAGTTAAAGGAAAATTACAGCAAGGAAACAGATAAAGGAAAACACTCATGAGGAAGAATCAGCAAAAAAATCGTGGCAACATGAAAAACCAGTCCAGAGCAGCCCTCACAAATGACTGTGAAGAAGCTACTT